>JASAMZ010000976.1:0-11364 GCA_030248115.1 Linhomoeus sp. GSCO2_2 | reverse complement strand
AACCATACATGTTCAGGGTTCTGAAAGGTGGTGAATCGGTTTAAGACCCAACGCAACATTCAAATTCTACCGCAATCAACTCACGGCATTCGTAGTGGAACTCGAGCAGGTTGTCGGTGCCTGGACAAGGGTCGCCCCCGAAGTTGGCGTCTTGCACGACGAAGCTGCAGCTGCGCTGGCCGTCGCAACTGCAGAATTGACCAATGAAGCGTCAGATAATGCCCGCTAATTGGCCGAAATTCGGCCAAAAATTGTTAGACGAAATTGTCCAAAAGCGAAATAGAGACAATAGACGAAATACTGCGCAGCTGGCAAGAATGTGTGAAGAATTGTTGCGTTTCCAGAGAAGTACATCAGGGTGAGGGGACACATGGTTGACCCCGCCCCACCGCCCGCATTCTCGGCTTGGAGCCTTGGAACCCCCCACCCCCCCCCCCCCCCGTCAGCGGTTTTACGATGCCTGCGTGCGATTCGCACCATGGGTACTACAGCGCCGCCTGCCGGCTGCGAGCGAGCTGCGAGCGCGTCAGAACCCACGCCCGATCGATAATTATCTCCGCAAATCTAGTGCGCCCCGATGTGCACAGTTTCTGTCAAAGCATAGCAATTGGCACTACACATAGTTCTGTTGTCGAAATTTCTCGAAGATGAGTAGAATGTCCGCGGTCGTGGGACGTTTCTGGAGTTGGCCTGTTCTTTCTCAGTAGCGCCATCACATAATTGTAACTTCGCTTCAGACGGAGTCATTCCTTGCTTGTAGCACTCCTCTATACAATATCGCACCTCGTCTTCGACTGGCAGAAATTTAGCCGCAGTAGAGTTGTTCACGCGGTGGTTATGGAGGCCAAAGAGCCGCACAATGCCGAGTAGGCCACGCCTAGAAAAATCGTCTCTCTTGCGGACGTCGACAGTGTCTCTCTTGAGTCGTAGTTGTATCCTCGCGTGACAGTTTGTGGCCTTGTGAACCATCGTCACGTCCAGTTCACTAGCACTCACGCACAATCCCCTCTTCTGAGCGGAAACGCTTCGGTCCTAGTCATATTCGACCGAAGGAAGTAACCGCTCAAATTTTTCCAGCGTTGAAAAGTCGAGAAAGCCATCGCTTTCCTCGACTGTCGCCATTTCGTTCAAATTTTGAAATGATGCACCCAGCAATGCACTCAGCGAGTTGAGAGCCCCTCCACGTGTTTGCGCTACAACAGATAATTTGCGAAGATAATTATCGATCGGGCGTGGGTCCTGACGCGCTCGCAACTCGCTCGCAGCCGGCAGGCGGCGCTGTAGAACCCCTGGTGCGAATCGCACGCAGCCATCGTAAAACCGCCCCCCGTCACCGCGTGTTGCACGGACGCTGCTTCCAGGCACCCTGCTCCTCACCAGCAAGCAACTCACACGCTCTGCAGATACGTCTTGGCGGTGTTGCTGTTGGCGAAGCAGCTGGTGGGGTGTCCCGCCTGGTAGTTGCAGCCGCTCGCCACCCAGCGGCCGTAGTTGACGCCGTCGACGATGGCGACCGTCGTTCCCGCGGGGCAGTCGATCGAGACGGTGCCACCCTGGCACACGTTGACGTACCGCTTCAGGGCTGCAGAGTGATTGATCCAGTTACCTACTACCTACCGGTGATTGCCGGTAATACAATTACTACCTTGTTACTGGAGTACTCCAATAATCCCCCTTCCCCACCTCATCCGCAGAGGTATGTCCATACAGCAGGCAGAAAATATGAGTTCGGGAGTTTTAGATGGGCGGAGTGCTCAGACTCAGATTGTACTGTGTACGTAGGCAACTCTTGACACGATGGGTATTCTACATACACAGGGCAGCAAGCCTGTCTGTCTGTTGGTCTACTATAAGAAGCTAGACAAACAAACAGACAGAGTGCGCGAAAGCTAGAGCATCTCTAATAGCTTCCATGCTGCTAAGATACTCGCTCGCAATGCAGAACATCCACCGCTTCGCATTCGCCAAAGAACGATTACCCTTCGGTACCCACCCACCGCATCTGTAGGGCACCTCGAGAAACTTGGTGGTGCCTGAGCAGGGGTCCGATACTCCGAAAGAGGACCAGCTCACCAGCAGGCTGCACGTGTTCTTGAAGTAGCCGCACCTGCGACAGGTCGAATTCCATTTTTTACATCAGTCAACCAATTGACTGTTAGTTCAAAGCGGCGTCGCGAAATCAGCTTCGAAGTTCTCACTCCTGGCCCACAACTGTATTCACTGCGTCGCTGTCGGCGAGGCAGTTGTTGATGCCTCCGTTGCCACAACGCGAAGCCTTCCATCTTCCGTAAGCGGCCGCCTGATACAGAACGATGTAGGTGTTCGCTGGACAGGAAATTGTCAGTGTTTCGTGGTCGCATCCCAGCGCCGCGTCGTCTCCTGCAGTTTACAGTGAATCTGAATCTGGAGGACTTATGTAGAGAAACACTAGAGGAGTGATGAAGGACATCAACAGTCCAAGCCTCTATGTATGTGGGTTCGACACGCAATTAACAGTTTTTGCAGGGGACCCAGACAGGCCGGGAACTTATCAAGTGAATCAGTAGCCTCCAACCAAGGGAAGAACAGAACAGCATGGACCCCACCTAAGCAGTCGGCTCCCCCCACAGCCGTGCCATCGTCCGCGCGCCACGCTCCCTGCTGGCACTCGACTTGGAATCCTTGGCCTGCACCAGCCGGGGCCACCGTCGCCCCAGCATCGCTTCCTCCACCGTCGTGAAGCCGAACGTGGAAGGCGCTGTTCTGGCAGGAGAAAAAGGCCGTAGTGCCATAGGCGTACAGGCCGCCCGCGTCGGGTGTGTCGCTCAGCTGCATGTCCGCGACGAATTGGACCGGCGACCATGCCAGGGTCGACAGAGGCTCCGGGCACTCTGAATTTGTTTACAGGAAATGGATTGCCTGCTAGCGTCATAGATCCATGACGCAATAGTGCTTGGTGAACTCCGGCTCACCATAGGACGTCTGGCAGGACAGTGCTGTGATTGGGTTGCTCAAGTCGTCGACCCATTCTCCATCCTGGCATATGACTGCCAAATGCGCGTCAGGCGGGTCGGATTCCACTGAAGCGAGCAAGGTCGCGAGTTGCCCAATCGTCTACAAGACACAAAATGGGCCATTCGAAGACCGTCAGGCACTCCGGTCGCTGTCATGACCAATTTTTCAGTTGCGTTCAGGCACCGCATCGCCGCTGTCGTTCCTGGCGGGTAGCGCCCATTGGCGTCCATTGTCTGATCGTACACCTCACTCTGGTTGAGCTCGAGCATGGAGATGGCAATGGAAGATTCCAGGGCAGGGCAGCTGGTCACTGCAGCAGCACACAGGCAGGTCGCTGCACCGCTTGTCACAACCATACGTGTAAGCGCCAACCGGCCAGGGGGGGGGGGGGGGGGTCGGGGGGGGGGGGGGGGGGAGTATAGGACCCCTCGGGGGGGGGGGGGAGGGGGGGGGCGGGGGGGGGGGGGGGGGGGGTCTGAGGCCCCTGGAGGGGGGTCAAATGACCTAAAAATTTTGCTAAAAAAGTACCAAAAAATAAGAAAATTTTGCAAAAATACGCCAAAAAGTGCCAAAAATCGCTTAATTTTGGTCAAAAATGTCCAAAATATAGCGCAGCAGGCGAAAATTTTGCTATTTTCAAGCACCGCAGGCGAAATTTTTTTGCCATTTTTAAGCGCCGCACGCGAAAATTTTTGAAATTTTAGGGGGGGGGGGGGTCTTTTGGGGAAGGCGGGGAGGGGGGTACCTGGGGGGGGGTATGGGGGGGGGTACACTTTCGGCTAGGGGGGGGGGGGGGGGCTTACCCCCCCCCCCCCCCCCCCCCCCCCCCCCCGGTTACACGTATGGTCACAACACGTGCGCTGACGGCTTGCGACTGTTGCTAGCAATGGTAAGCCTGATACACCACAACTCGCCTTGACACGACAGTGGTCCATCCAACTCTCGTCCTTCGATCACCCACTTCCCGTTGGTGCCGCAGTGGGCCTCCAGAACTGCGCTGCCAAAAAGGTGCGTGTCCCCTCCTCCCGTGTCAGCCACCTTAGCCGCAGCTGGGCACTCTATAGTGGATGTGGCGCCAACGGCGTTTTCGGCAGCATCCGCATTTTCAGCGCTGGGTCGGCGGCCCTCCAGATTCGCCACTGAGGTCACTTTGCCACAGCTGACGATCTCTGAAGAGTAGTCGTGTGCCCGCGCATCCTCGCCAACTGAGCAGAACGGTTCGCAGTGCACTCACGGTTGCTTCTCAGAAACAGCGCGGTGAAGCTGCCGTCTTGGATGGGTGTCTTGGTCAACACCTCGTCGACCCAGTAGAAGACGCAGCGACCATCGTCGGCGCTGATGGCGAACCCGGCGCACCTCTTGTCCCCAAAGCAGGCTACGGCGCAGGCGCCTACGGTAAGTGTATTGGGCTAAGAACATTTGCCGAACGGCAACAGAGAGCGGTAAAGGACTCGCTTGATTGCCCGTTCACGGCGGTCCACGACGCGCCGGAGCAGCTCGTTTCAGCGCCGGTGGCGTTCAGACGAGTGCCGCTCTTCGCGAGCGCGAACGTGTCGCCGATCGGCGCCTGGCCGCTCCAACGAAGACACCCTGCGTAGGACGGACGCGAAAACGCGCAACTGAATTCATTTCGTAGACAACGACACGCCGTCTTACTGGTGTTGCAGTCGGCGTCGGAGTAGCCGTCGGAGCAAGCCGCAGCGCGGACCGGCGAGAGGGGAACCAGAAGCGACAGCAGAACGAAGCTAGCAGCCAAGGATCGCATTTCGGCTAAGTAGGCACACGAGAAGGAATGCACACTCTGAAAGCCCAGACTGTTTTGAAGCAGGCGCTTCGATATCCCCACTCTGACGACCTCTACCTCCGTTTCTGTGGTTGTCACCACGAGCGCACTGGGTCGTCGTCGACTCGTCTCTCGAGCTGTGCGTTGCTCCACTCAATCACAGAACTCGTGGGCGAGATCATCCCAATTCCCCGTCTTGCCGACTCGACTCGGGCCTGACAACCGCCGTTTCAAAATGACTGCATTTGCGAGATTGCGACAACAAAACTTGTTTTGACGAAGAAGTCGTGGGAAGAACTATTACAGAAAACGGCCTTTTCACTCAACCATCGACTCATGGAGGATTCAAACGCAAACAGGTGAGGGGGGCGGCGGCATGTCAACTATAGTGTCGGCCAACGAAGGGGCACAGAGGTGGGAGCTTTTGACCGTCTGCGTCGTCATGTCATCCCATTGTTTGAGAGCAATTTGCAGGTGCACGATACGCAACGCAGGCAGCTTTGTCTAACATGCTAGTCACCAACGAGCGTCGCGTCACACCGAAGAGTGAAGGAAGACCCGGAATACAGTCATTGTACAATACGTGAATTCCTGCTTCATCGTAGTGATTAGACTTGAACAGCCTAATCAATCCAAGGGTCTTCGCGCTCCTTCCGATCGTTCTCCCAGTCAATGAGCCAGTTCTCCGCCGTCAGATAGGCCTCCAAGTGGCGCCTCCAGAAGCCCTGGCCTGTCGAGTAATAATGGATGCTGTCTACAACAATCGCTTCAATACGACCCCCTCATTCCACCTTTAGAAGCATGGGGGGGGGGGTTATTTGAGGATTCATGGTACTATTCAGAATATTGTTGGTTTGTAGGCTGGAAAGCGTTGCCGAAAGCACTGGATGTATGTGGATTGTTGCTCTGTTGCCAACCTTGATTCTTGCGCCGGATCAAGTCGTCTCTCATGCTCGGCAGCTCGTCGCCAATTATGGTCGCGACCAGTCTTTCAGTGGCGCTGAATGGGAGCGAGATCTGGAAGGGTGACGTCATGTGCTTGACAACTGACATGTGGTGAATGGCAACTCACAAATTGGGCGTTCGAAACCAAGGCAAAACGGAGATAGTTATTATCGCCACAGTCACACCCACAACATGGCAACCGATACAAACGAACAAGTTTATAGACAGTCGTCCACTGCTCGTCAGCTGATTGCAGTTTTACAAGTCATGCACCTCAGCTGTGACACCCTGTACCTGTCAGGATAGCTCTTCTCAGCGATTCTCCTGTTGGACTGGCTGCTCCAAGGTCCGAAGACCCAGCCATCTCCGTCGACCGATGTGAATACGAGCGTGCATAGTAGGAAGGGCACAAGAGCTACAAGCTTCATAAATGGGGCATGTTCTTCTCAGAGCAAATCAAGAGGAAGAATGACGCAGAGCAAAGCAAACAACAACTGTCGGACTACGTAGCTTGTTCGTTGGAGAGCGCGTCTCTCGTTGAGAACGATCAATACTTCCCTTTGGGGCAGCGGGTGTTTACGTCACTCCACAACGCACTATATGCAATGTAGGGCGGAAAATCAGCTGAGGCGCACAGAGCATAGTCAGACAGCGGCCCATGTGTCCTATTCACTGCCTAGTGCGTAAGTGAACATGTGTACTGAAGTGACTGAGAAGCGTTCGCGCAGCGCACTGTAGACGAAACTGAACTGCATGAGGCTTTGCTTGCACACCCCCTCGCTAGCAAGCTACAGGGGAAAGCTAGAAGGATGAAACTTGGAGCTACACTTTGTATGTTAGCCCAAAGTGTTGGCGCGTCTGAACTGAATTCAAGTTTCAGCACCCTAGCCCCATTCGTGCGTGAATGGGAGCTCACAACGCAAAATTGATCACGAACGCCAGCACGAAATTGTGACTGCTACAAGCCAGCGGGTCTTGAGAAATTGACCAAATTTTTGTTTTGAGCTCCCATTCCCGCACTAATGGGTCTAGGGTGCTGAAATTTAGAGTCGGACGTGTCAACGCATTGGGCTGACGTATTCCCAAGTTCCATCCTTCTAGCTTTGCTACATCTTCCTGGGGAGGGGCGCGCTGGACTTTCGAAACACCCGGTACATCGCAGAAAGCAGCGCGCTGCGATCACTTGTGATTGGAGTGGGGGGGGGGGGGGGGGGGACAGGAATGAATTGCTGGGAGGAAGGCAGGCAGCAGATGGGGTAGAATTGTGTGTGCACTTCTCCCCATGGCCGGAGTCAAGCGTACAGTGCCAATTACGAAAAACACGATAGGTTTATGTGGTACAACGACAACACAACGTGGTACAATGACAAGACTTCAGTTCCTACTTCTTCTTTCTTCCAAATGCCTTCGTTTAGAACCTTTCTCCTTCTTCTTCTTCTCAAAATCATCGCATTGGCGCAACGAGGTTAACCGCCCGGGGGTTGCTTCTCAACTGCATTCCAGCGTTGCCGCCGGCCGGCCGCTGGTTCGTCGTCGCCGCTGCGGCAGAGTGTTGTCGCCCAAATACTTTTTTGGCCAGAGTCACACAGCCCTTTCGATAGGACTTGACCAGCAGAAGAATGGCCAGGCCGTCGCTCATTGGATTCAGCGTGAGCAACGCGTAGCACCACATGTAGATGGGAGTGTCCTGCGGCGACAGGGTGGCGTCCGTCGTCGTAGTCGTCGTCGTCGTCGTCGTCGTCGTCGTCGTCGTCGTCGTCGTCGTCGTCGTCGTCGTCGTCGTCGTCGTCGTCGTCGTCGTCGTCGTCGTCGTCGTCGTCGTCGTCGTCGTCGTCGTCGTCGTCGTCGTCGTCGTCGTCGTCGTCGTCGTCGTCGTCGTCGTCGTCGTCGTCGTCGTCGTCGTCGTCGTCGTCGTCGTCGACGTCGTCGTCGTCGTCGTCGTCGTCGGCGGCGGGGGGTCGTCGTAGTCGTCGTCGTCGTCGTCGTCGTCGTCGTCGTCGTCGTCGTCGTCGTCGTCGTCGTCGTCGTCGTCGTCGTCGTCGTCGTCGTCGTCGTCGTCGTTGTTGTTGTTGTTGTTGTTGTTGTTGTTGTTGTTGTTGTTGTTGTTGTCGTCGTCGTCGTTGTCGTGGTCGTCGAGGTTCTGTCGTCTTCGTCGTCGTCCTGTCGTCGTCGTCGTCGTCGTCGACGTCCTGTCGTCATCTAAGCAACATTACGCCCACCTTCAAACTAGGTTCCCTTAGCGCTACCAGAAAGCCGACCAGGGTTGGTACGTTGAGTACAATGGGGTTGAGCGTCTGTATCGTGGTGGCGAGAAGGACCTGTTTGATAAGCGAGGGGGTGCTCACTGTCGAAGAGACGACCGCTCTCTGAACTTCCGTCGCCGTAACCAATTGCCCTCTCAGAGTGAAAGTGATTCGAAGGAGAGAGGCAACGGCGACGCCAAACGCTGGGATCATCGTCAGCACTGGAATTAGCGACTTTTACCGTGCAGGAGCCCCTGCATAAGCCCCGCCCCCGCCCCGCCGGCACATCGTACTTACGTGGGATCCTGACCAATCTCGAGCTCGTGTACGTTCCGCACTTGACAACCGATCTCACATTGTGATGTACAAGGCTCGAGAGGCCCGCCGTCGTCCAGACGTAGACGTTGAGGGCCGCCACCACGAACAGCACGTTTCTCGGTTTGATTGCGGCCTCTCGAAATCTCGTGGTGCAGAGCACGAAGTAGCGCTGCAGGGGCGCCAGGCCAATGCTGTGGGCCGTGCACAACACAGCCGCGACGACGGAAACGTGCATCGCTTTGCAGAGGGCGAGGTGGCCTTTGACGAGACCGTAAAACGCCTCGCTGTGCTGGCCCAGTGCGAACGGCAGCGTCAAGAGGCCCACTTGCAAGTTGGACAGCGTCAACCCCATGGCGCAGCACTGAAATTTGGGCAAATTGACTCCTATTTTTGGTCAAAATTCCCAAAGTCTGACAATTTCAAACAGCTCAAATTTCAAACGTTCCTTGAATGGAAGTATCGGGCGTAGTCTGTTAAGTATTTAGTAAATAGCTTCAGATTTATCAATCAACAAGATTAGGGAAATTTTTCACCAGTTTCTTTTAAACATAACAGAATTCACCAGTTTCTTTTCTGGCCCCACAATGGATTACATTCCTCTGAAGCACAACGCGCTGTGCACTGACCAACGGGTAACCCAGTTATTGCTCTAGGTTTGTTATGTTTCCTAGAATCTATTTTTTGCATGCTATAATAATTTGCGGCACGCCGCGCGACTTAAAACGCACCAGGTAGCTCTTCTCGATTTCCCCGCGAGACAGCCAGCTGACGGCGGTCACCAGCAGGTTCACGACGAGTCCGGCGAGGGTGAACGGTAGACTGTAGGTGCCCAAAATGGGAAAGAAGTCCACCGCTATTTTCTGTTGTTGTGTGTCGTTCATTTCTGTTTGAAAGATACCTATGTATCCAAGTCCTCGAGCGTTCTCAGAGTCTTCGCTGAAGTGACTGACCAACTCGCCAATTAATGGGTTTCTGTAGCTATGGAGAATGGGGCCTGCTTTGTTTCCACTGGCACGCCACCTCCCCAGTACCCTCTTTGTCCGTGGCTTGTTTTGAACTGATTGGAAAATGCTCACTTGAGGCAATTACAGAAGCAGCGGGACACTCAGAGTGCGTACGTACAGTATGTACGCTGACGCTTCGTCCAAAAGTCATGACCTCCATCTACTATAGCGCCAATTGGGTCGGCAGGGGCTCCTGCACTTATGTGTAATGCGCATTGGCATCGCGGGATTTGAATATTTCAGAAGCTGCCTACGCTATAGAAAGGTCTGCGCTAGAGGAACCAATTTGAAAGTTTTGGAAAGTTGGAAATTTTGACACAACCCTTGAAAAAATCTCTAACTTCGTTAACTATTAAATCTAAAACTATTGGCTAACTGCTTGGCAGAACCCGACACAACCATGCAAAGACTTTTTGAAATTGAATTTGAAATTGAAATCTATCTAGTTGAAATTGTCAAAATTTGGGAATTTTGTCAAAAACTGAAAATATCTCTAATTTCGTGAATTCTAAACTCCTAAGCTATGTCACAAATTCAGCGCGCGCTGTGCCCGACACAACCATGCAGTAACGCAGTAGCGCACAGTGGGTATGTCACAGGCGATGGCCGTCTTCAGGCGATAGCCGTCTAGACGGCTGTCGCCTGGTCGATCAGGCCGCGGCCGTCTAGACGGCAATCGCCTGATGCGTCAGGCGATGGCCGTCTTTTCTTTCTCTGTATTAGTTTCGGACGCAGTATATTCCTTCCAGTTCAGGCTATGCTTAGGCTCGCCCTGCGCCCACAGTTCACAAGAGTCAGTCGGCGTCGCAGTCTGGCGGGTCGAAGCTTAGGCTTAACGCGACCGGTGACCGATTTCAGGGCGCGCGGAGCGCGCCCTGAAGTTGGTGGTCGCGCTAAGCCTCAGCTGAGACCCGCCAGGCGCGACGCCGGCCGAGTTTTAGTGCAAACTGTAAGCGGAATAAACACTCCTCCATTTACTTCGCCTCCTGCTCAGGCCTGCTGTGCCCCTTCCCTGCTAGCGCTGGCGACAGCTTTCATTTTGAAGACGGCTGTTGACTGGTCCATCAGGCGATAGCCGTCTTTTCGAGCAGAAGACGGCCAACGCCTGACGCACCAGGCGATGGCCGTCTTTTCCCCGAGAAGACGGCCACGGCCTGATCGACCAGGCGATAGCCGTCTAGACGGCTATCGCCTGAAGACGGCTACTGACTGCAACAGATATACTTTTATAGCATCTTGGTCCAGTGGCGTAGCCAGGGGGGGGGGGGGGCATGGGGGGGCATTTGCCCCCCCCCAGATGCCGGCCGTGCCCCCCTCAGATGCCCGTCAGTAGAAAATTTTTGCCTGCGGCGCTATAAATAGTAAAAATTTTCGCCTGCGGCACTATAGATAGTAGCAAATTTTCGCCTGCGGCGCTATAAATAGCAAAAATTTTTGCCTGCGGCGCTAAAAATAGTACAAATTTTCGCCTGCGGCGCTATAAATAGCAAAAATTTTTGCGTGCGGCGCTAAAAATAGTACAAATTTTCGCCTGCGGCGCTATAAATAGCAAAAATATTTGCCTGCGGCGCTATAAATGGTGAAATTTTTTGCCTGCAACGCTGCAAATACTGGAAATTTTGCCTTCAAGACCAAAAGTACCGAAATTCTCGCCTGCGGCGCTAAATATACGGAAATTAGCACTAAAACAGCAAAATAATTTTGCCCCCCCTAAAATTTTTTTGCCCCTCCCAGTTGCCAATCCTGGCTACGCCCCTGTCTTGGTCTTCCCTGTGGCCGAAAAAATTCCGCCCCCCTCCCCCTATCCGAAACCCTGGATCCGCCACTGCGTGTATTCGAGTCATAGCTATAGATAGCATTGCCGTCTTTCTTCCAGACGACACCCAAAGGAATATTAAGTGCTATGTAGAGAATTACAGTAGCTACTAGTGTTTTTGATATCGAAAATTTTGTTTGTTGTTGGTAGTGGCATTGGTTTCAATGTCGTAAATTACGATGCCTAATGGTGCTTGTGTCAGACCCAAATCACGACAGTGAGCAATTTTTTTTTAGCCCGGCCTCAGCCGGGCGAACCCCT
>JASAMZ010000975.1:0-10488 GCA_030248115.1 Linhomoeus sp. GSCO2_2 | reverse complement strand
ATAAACGACTACTGCGCACATGCAATGCAAACACGCGCTGTGTTAGCATTCAGTCTGATGCGTCTGTTGCGCCGTGGACAGCTGAGACAGACGCCGCATACACTATACGGCAATCTATTAGACGCGTCCGTGAAATTACACTGCAACTTGCACCTAGACTATAATATACATGCACAGTGTGCACCATTGTTGGTTGACGTACCACTGTTGGTACTTTGGAGAATACACCACTGCACATGTCACAGACGCAATACTCATGCGCGACGACACAGACGGATTGCACGCTGCGTCACTGCAAGGTGGAGATTGCCTCTTCTCTTCCTTCTTCTTTCCCTGGTGTAGAATTGTCATTGTTGGTAGTAGCACCCTGTAACTTGGCCAGGTCACACGAGTTTCCTAGCTTGGCCTTGTCGCCTTCTCGCAGCGCCCATGGTTGGAGCTCCGCTGAAGAAAGTGCGACACGTCGTAGCAAGGGACTTGCAACAAACACAATGAAAAGAGCGTTCAAAATCGAAGATAGTGAAGACCTGAGCCAAAGACTTGGAAGAATACACCACTGAACGCGTACAGAGCAGCCACAGAGAGAAAGACCACGCGCCACTGGCCTCTGGTTCCCTGGGAAAACGAGTTCAATCTCCAAATTTTGCTATTTTGATAATTTCTATACAATGAGTTTTGTGTTTACCTCTGGTGTAGCAAAGCCCACGAATTGCGGTGTCAGCAGACTAGCCACCTCGGCGAAAACGAGCGTTATCGATACGATAGTGCCCGCGTAGAGTGGCGCAATAGTCACCTGAAGCTTCTTGTGAAATGACGGTATTATGGAAAGTTTATGACGTTCCCGCTAACCTGTGACGTCATGTAGCCTGCACATGCGTGTAACCGGGGGGGGGGGGGGGGTATGGGGGGGGGGGGGGGGGGGTAAGCCCCCCCCCCCCTAGCCGAAAGTGTAACCCCCCGCCCCATACCCCCCCCCCAGGTACCCCCCTCCCGCCTTCCCCAAAAGACCCCCCCCCTAAAATTTCAAAAATTTTCGCCTGCGGCGCTCAAAAATGGCAAAAATTTCGCCTGCGGCGCTTGAAAATGGCAAAATTTTCGCCTGCGGCGCTATATTTTGGACATTTTTGACCAAACTTAAGCGATTTTTGGCACTTTTTGGCCTATTTTTGCAAAATTTTCTTATTTTTTGGTACGTTTTTAGCAAAATTTTTAGGTCATTTGACCCCCCTCCAGGGGCCTCAGACCCCCCCCCCCTGAGGGGTCCTATACCCCCCCCCCCCGACCCCCCCCCCCCCCCTGGCCGGTTGGCGCTTACACGTATGAGCCTGCAGGGAAGGCGGCTGCGGAGCCAAGGCAAAGGCACATAGCGGCCATTCCCAGCGCGGGATGACGACAGTCCACGAAACTCGTCGCTACCAGACCGGCCACGTTGCCGAAGCAGGCTGCAAACAGCAGGAAGTGGGTACAGTAATTCGCGGTTACGGCTTAGGACTTGTGCAAAGCGGTCGCAAGCTACAGTAATTGTACAAGCGAGTCCATTAGTTCAGTTTTTCAATGTTTGCACGTTGAAGAATTCCACCGACCAATTCCATTGAAGAGCTTGCAGATGTGGGTGTGGTCGAGGTTGGTGGCCGTCTTCAGGCGGTCTGCCAGCCAGGCGAAAATCACCTTGCAGAGAAACATGCTCAGATGCGGCAGCGAGGTGAAGAGGCCGTTCTGAAGAGTTGAACCTGCTGAACTTTGGAGGTCAACGTTCCAGCATGTGTAAGCAGTCAGTTCAAGGCCAAGACCGAGAAACTACAACACAGTATCTCTATAGGAGTAGAAGACCGCATGAGACCATTTGATGCACGCGTGGAGGGCCGCTTGAGGGGGTGAGATAAGCGAGCAGACGGCGAGAGGAGAAGTGAGGTGGGAGGGGTCGGATTTGTTATAGAGGAACGGTGAATTAACGCGACCAAGAATTCAATGAAGTCATCATTTTACCTGAGTGAGATCCAGCTCCAGCACGTCTCTGTAGTAGGTCGGGAGGTAGAAGACGATGGTGACCATGCCTGCGGAGAAGGCCACCAGCGACACTGTGCAGGCCCAGAGGGGCGGAGAGCCAGCCATGCTTCTCCAGGGGACGGCCTTTGGTCTCACTGCCTGTTGTTGTGACGCGCGTGAGTATAGTGGACTTTGAATTGGGTCGCATCTACAATACCTACAGTACTACCCAACTCCTGTGTCCCGAAGCGCCAGGTCGCTAAGCAGTTACTGTCACATGTGCGCGCTTCGAATTGCTGCAATGTACTTGCGTGCACTTACTTCTCCAGCGAGCCGGTGTCGTGACGAATCCTGTGACCGTACGAAATCTGTGACCGCGAGAAGTATAACCGTACGAACTCTGTGACCAATTCCAAACAAATCCAGCGACTGTACAAAGTTTCTACATACAGGGTGGGCCAAAAAAAGTGAGACCCCTAACTTTGCGGACGCCGTTCTCAAGCATGACTGCACCGATTGACTTCAAATTTGGTGACAACACACTACAGGGTGTTGTTGATCGTCGGTACAAATTTCAACCAATTCTGTGCATCTCACGCCAAATGGCAGCTACGCGCGCAACACCATGCCGAAAATTGGGTGCGGACGGCGAAGAGGAGGATGGCCATGTGAGTCGTCATCCGTAAGATAGTGATCGGAATGCAGTTCGTTAGACGGTGTGGGACAACGTGTGACTATCAAACATTACACTGTCTAAAAAATCTGAGAGATAACGAATACACTGTGGAGTCTACGGATGTCTACCGTCACCCCATTACCAGCGTGTGGCATCTGAAGGATGTGATTGTGCAAGAGTTATGAGGTTAACGGACAATTCGATCTACCGGTTTCGGCCCCCGCTTGCAGCAAGTGGTCGACCAGGGTGGCGGCCCCATCGAACAGCCCGAATCCATGATCTCAGAATTTGCCGCCATCCTCCTCTTCGCCGTCCGCACCCAATTTTCGGCATGGTGTTGCGCGCGTAGCTGCCATTTGGCGTGAGATGCACAGAATTGGTTGAAATTTGTACCGACGATCAACAACACCCTGTAGTGTGTTGTCACCAAATTTGAAGTCAATCGGTGCAGTCATGCTTGAGAACGGCGGCCGCAAAGTTAGGGGTCTCACTTTTTTTGGCCCACCCTGTACATACCTGGCTCTCTATTTGACTGTCCATTACTGTCCTGGTCCTGATTGACGGCTTACTAAGCGCATTCAAAGAGGATTATCCAATCCACGATGTCTTTTACTTTGTCCCTTTCCGACATAGACGTCAACTTTGCCTGTGGTCGGCTCACCATAGTAAAACACTCTGATTAAAGTCGTTGATCATTTCAAGAACGAGTATCATTAAAGTTTTCAACTTGACTACATACATGTATGTCTTGACATTGACCCATTGCCATTGCCTCAATCGCTACGTCAGTCACCAGATTACGAAATGGCTTTCTGGAGAGTGTCTGTGTACTCACTCACAGAAACCACCACACTCGTCTCGTTCTCGTTGTTGTGGCTGTGATTGCCTTAGTATGTAGGGGTACCCAGATTGCAGGCAACGTTATGAGGACAGAGAATTAGAAAGATGTGCAAAGCACCAAACCAACATGTGTCTAAGTGAAGATAAACTAGATCATTCACGCCCCCTCCAAGTTCTTCTACCATCAGGTCACAGGATTCGCACTCCGCAAAGCAGTTGAAGTGTCACAGACCTTACACAGAATAGGTGGTCACAGGTTTCGCCGTACGAATCCTGTGTCGACACAGGATCCGTACGGTCACAGGATTCGTCACACCACCGGAATGGACGCGCACCTAAGATAAGGGTCTAATGAGTGAACAGCCGCCACACGCTACATACTTCTTGACTGACTGCATACTCAAGCTCTGGTCGTGAGGATGAGTCCGTGAGTCTGTGCATGAAAGGGTGGCTCGCCTCTCTGTTCCTCAGGTACTGTTGCTCCATCTGGATCCTTAGGAGCTCCCATTCTTGGCCCTTCACAAGTCTGGACTTCGTGGGGTTGTTCTCTACCAGCAAGCCGAAGAGTAGGCACCACAGGAGTCCGCAGAACGCTGCGAATTTGACTGAGTTCCGAAACAACATCTTGCAGCCATTTTATGAATGCAATAGCTATCCGCGTTTACGTCGCCACTCGCGTACCGTACAAGTAGAATATGACCGGCCATCCGCCGTAGAACTGTCGCTCCTTGCAAAGGAATGCGGCAAGGGGCGCGCCGATGACATTACTGGCCTGATTCCCTGCGGGGAGCTCTTGGGGGGGGGAGGGGGGGGGGGGGCGGGAAGAACCCGTGGGCGATGTGCTCCTTTCGGCTGGGACACGAGTAGAGGAGGAGACGACGGGCAGGAAGAAACCCTAAATCCTCTCGTCGTCGTCGTCGTCGTCGTCGTCGTCGTCGTCGTCGTCGTCGTCGTCGTCGTCGTCGTCGTCGTCGTCGTCGTCGTCGTCGTCGTCGTCGTCGTCCTCCTCCTCCTCCTCCTCCTCCTCCTCATTTTCACAAGAAGTACATATGACGCCATATCTCAAACCTGCGCTGTCCCCATGATCACTCGAACTACGAAAGCCCCCTGCCATCCCAGAATGTACGCTGCGGTCGGCAAGAGAGCGCCACCGGCCGAGTGGATTGCCATGCTCAGAAGAAGCAGATTCTTGGCCCCGTACCTACAAATGTGAAGTGATGTGGATGGACGCGTTGCTTGATAAGTATTCAATGTTGGTTCATTTGGTCAATTACTATTTACCTGTCGGCCAGCCAGCCAGCCGTGAAGGCAGCGACGAAGGTGCCAACAAAAGTTGCAGAAAACACCGCAGCTTGCTCTTTGGTTGCCCACGTGAAGTCTCCCTGCAGTGATCGGCATACCGTAATCTCAATAAGCCCCCGTGGGGCTTATTTTTTCAACCTTCTTTTAGGAGGGGGTACTATTGGAGGGTGGGGGCTTATTCGAGGGAGAGGGCTTATTAATTCAACCCCCCTTCCAGTCACCAAATGTACAGAAATTGTACTAAGGGCATACCAAACACACCTTCTATAGTCCAAATATTCTTAACATACCACGTACTAAAGGCATATTTATCACTTGTAGTAGTTGTAGTAGTACTATAGTGCAGTATACATGCACACAGGGTACCCTATACATGGTACACATACAGGTAGTAAGTAGTCCATGGGGGAGGGGGTACTATTGGAGGCGGGGGGCTTATTATTTCAACCTCCCTCTAGGAGGGGGTACTATTGGAGGGTGGGGGCTTATTCGAGGGTGAGGGCTTATTAGAGTATTTACGGTATATGAAGTGGATATGGTGGGGGGGGGGGCATTCATGGGCAGTTTTGTGGGGGGAGGGAGGGGGGGGGGGGGGGGGGGGGCCCCCCCCCCCCCTCTGTGCTTCTCGATCGCACCTCATACTCTGTAGCCGTCGCATCACCGCCCGTCGCCTGAAGCCTTCCCAATCGACAGCTTTCGTTTCCATCCTCTCGCAAAGTGCCAGCGATTCCAATTTCTGTGGTTCTGTTCACCATGCAGACGACGGCCATCCCGAGACCGCATCTCAGCGAGGTGTGAACCATGGCACAGAGCATCAGCAGCAGGGCGACGTAAAGACGTACGGAGTCGACGCTCCACAGGCTGAACGGATGTACCTACATGCAATTCTGGTCTATAATGTGAGTGAGTAGCGTATACCTTATTTATGCACTACAAACGCAGTATATGCTTGATTGCTTTGTTGTTGTGTTGTGTTGTCAGGCACTGTATGTTACTACATTAGTTTGTTGGACGTCTCAAGCTTCTGATGCGTCGTCCAATCCGCGAAGTTCGAATGTTTCGGAACCTTCTGTTTACTTCGCACTAAATGGAGCGAATGCATCGATGCCCTGGAGGTATGCAAACATACAATAGTCAGTATCATTACGATTTCATTTGCTCACCAGAAACTTCGCCGTACTACTAGCGTGGCGAGTTTCTCGGAATCCATTGGACGAGTTTTCTCCTGTCTTCGATAGAAATAGCAAAGTACAGTTTACCTAAGTTGTCAACAACCAATAATCTTTTCCGCAGTGGGTCTTGCGGCCTCCGCTCTTGTAATCATCCGCGTTAACAACAGTACGTACAACAAGAAGTGTGGAAAGGAAAGATAAGCGGGACACCGTGCGCTAGAATGTGAGTGCGCTGCAAACGTCTAGCAAAGCACACGCCTGAAGCGGCCACTTTTCAGAGGTGGATTTCTTAGCAATCGCGTGAGAGAAGCAAATTTGATCTTGCTAAACCTTGCCGCAACTCATACATTGTTATGATGGGGTTCACAATCGGAAGGAGTGTGTTTGCAACATGATACAGCATTTGGCCGACCATAAATCAAAACGATGATAAGCGACACAATAGTCGTCGCAAACGCAATGTGGAATCGAAACAACGGCGGCACTGCGAACCGCCACGGCGGCACAGAACACCCCACCATTTGTGGGTCACCGCGCGAACTGCTTCGCTTCCTCCTCAGAGAATCCCATAGACACAGCGATCGCTAGTAGTCTCTCACTATCAACACTCTGCGCAGCTTCGTAGGACTTCATTCGCTCTCGGCTGTTGGAGGTGCCTTCCTGCGAGTCAGACTTCAGCAGCTCCAGCGCCGCGTCCAGACAACTCTGAGGCTCCAGTCCGCATTGGAGCATCACGCGCTCTAGGACGGGCCTGCAACGACGACGATGATTCAAGACTAATCTCCGCTCGCGATCGTCGTCGCAATTCAAGAATAACCTCCACTCGTGGCGGTGGTCGTCGTCGCCGTCGTCGTCGTCGTCGTCGTCGTCGTCGTTGTGGGGGTGTGTGTGTGTGTGTGTGTGTGTGTGTGTGTGTGTGTGTGTGTGTGTGTTTTTGTTTGTGTGTGTGTTTTTTTTTGGGGGGGGGGGGGGGGGGGGGGGTTGTTGTTGTTGTTGTTGTTGTTGTTGTTGTTGTTGTTGTTGTTGTTGTTGTTGTTGTTGTTGTTGTTGTTGTTGTTGTTGTTGTTGTTGTTGTTGTTGTTGTTGTTGTTGTTGTTGTTGTTGTTGTTGTTGTCCCCCCCCCCCCCGCGCGGGGGGGGGGGGGGTGTTGTTGTTGTTGTTGTTGTTGTTGTTGTTGTTGTTGTTGTTGTTGTTGTTGTTGTTGTTGTTGTTGTTGTTGTTGTTGTTGTTGTTGTTGTTGTTGTTGTTGTTGTTGTTGTTGTTGTTGTTGTTGTTGTTGTTGTTGTTGTTGTTGTTGTTGTTGTTGTTGTTGTTGTTGTTGTTGTTGTTGTTGTTGTTGTTGTTGTTGTTGTTGTTGTTGTTGTTGTTGTTGTTGTTGTTGTTGTTGTTGTTGTTGTTGTTGTTGTCGCTCCACAACTGGATTAGGTAGGTAATCTACTCACCTCGGATCGGCAATTAAGCAATCATAGTAGACGATCTCCCCGTCGAACAGTTGCTTGTGGTCGAGGTAGTGGCGGTAGGACGAGAGGTAGAACACTTGGGAAAGCTCTACCATGTTCTCGGGCTGCGATGATGATGAACAGTATGGCAGTTATGGTAGACATTCTCCAGCGACCCACCCTGTAGCGCGTGATGTCCCGTTCGAATCGGCGCGCCGGCGTGAGAGCGTTGATCACGCGCGGAAGGTAGTGGCCAACGCGCATCAGGCAGAACCGCCATTCTTCGACGCTGTCGACGGAGCGCAGTAGCCTCTCCACCTTAGGAAATGTAAAGGTGACTATTATAGACCCATCCCAGTCCTACAGTAATTCTGCGTTTTAGACTATCATTTCTGAATCAAAGTCTAGTCTAGCTTGGATGCTGCTGAACTTGGTGTCATTTGGCGTTGTTAGCTCGATGCATCGGTCTTTGAAACGAAGCGCACAAACGAACGTTGTTTAGACTTTCAACCTAGAACTTCTAATGTACGCTTGGAAATTTCGATTGTGCAGACACTCAGTTTCGAACCGCTTCCCGGCCGTCCTTCCTAAAGTTGAAGAGCATAGTTATTTCTTGGCCAAAGATATTCTTCAGATTCGGCGCCAGGCGTATCGAGGCGGTGGTTGGCTTGATAATGAACGCCTGATCGGGCGGAATGTCTTTGCGAAGGAACTCCATCGTTGCCTTCACGATACGATCCAGCGTTCCTGGCTCCGTGGACCACCTTGAAATAGGGAGAGAGAAAATGGCGACGACGACGACGGCGACGGCGACGACGGCGACGACGACGACGGCGACGACGACGACGACGACGACGACGACGACGACGACGACGACGACGACGACGACGACGACGACGACGACGACGACGACGACGACGACGACGACGACGACGACGACGACGACGACGACGACGACGACGACGACGACAGCTCGAGAAATCAGGCTTGATTATACCCACCACTCTTTGTCGACTCCAGTCGCAATGCTGGACAACGATGGTGGTTCTCCAAAGACCACCGACTTTCCCGGGTGGTGAAGCATCTTGGCCAGCAGTGTCGAGCCGCAGCGTGCCGACATAAACAACATGACAATCCGAGCTTTGTCTCCTCCGCGCTTGGCCTCTGAATGGGTACGCTACTAATCTATGTGAATCACTGACAACTAATCTGTGCTGCCTACCTACCGCCTTCCATGGTCTCCAGAAATAGCTGTATCGAGCATCGCGCCAGCTGCGTGGCGTCAGTCCTGGCCGACGTTCTAAGGAACGCGTGATTGCTTATGTGATAGTGGTCGTTGACGCCAACTGGCAGGCGGACAAAATAGACGTGCGCTTTCGTGAACGCATACACCGTCCATTGTGGATCCTTGAGAACGCTTTGGATCGTTGCAAAACCTTTGTGGAAACACAGGAAGTCTTCTGCCAAGTGCAGAACTTGGTGAACTGTGCTGTGGATCCTCAGAAGTCGAACGTTGTCCTGTTCCTGATTGAAAATGGACCAGTACAGCTCTTGTACACTTTGAAATAGATAGAGGAACACTCTGTAGAGAATGTAAGGGAGCACGGGAAGCAGTCTCGCCATTAGGTTTTCACTGTTTCTGCTCAGTTGAACCGATCAATACGGAAACGGAGTCACTCTACATTGCTATCCATATCACAGCGCGGAACAGCTTCGCTCTCAGGTCAAACGTGGCATGCGCACGACACTGCAGTGCGCGCGCGAGTAAACAAAACATCCTGCTGCTGTAAGACAGCCACTATCGTGCCACAGACAGTTGGCACTGCTTGCTACGAATGTTCAAGACACAGCACAGGCACAACAGCAGAGCAGCACAAACGTGGAACAAACCTGATATGTACAATTACGGACGCTGTTCAATAGCCACAGTTCAATAGCCGTCAATCCTCCAGTAAGCAACATGGTCACATTGTTTCAACCACCCCGCTAGAGGGGTCGCTTATTTGAGGGGGTCGCTTATTGCTGAGGGGTCGCTTAGTGGATGTTTTACCCCACGAAGAGAACTTGCCACCAAACAGAAAGAACACAAAAACAACGAAGTTTGTAGGAATATGATTCGCAATATACGACATTTTGCGCAACAGAGCTGTCGCCTTAGTGCCAGTCATCCACTGATGAGGCCGCACTGGCACTTCGAGGCTGAGTCTAGATTTAGCGACGGAAACTCAGCCAACGCTTGTCGTCGTGGTCGTTGTGTGCAAAATGAAGAGATTTAGGTACCTGTAGCTAGCGATCGTGATACGTCACCTATTCAATTACGGTAGTCCGGTCCATCGCGAGGCCCTTTTCCTTCAGATACACCCCCCCCCACGCTTTACGTGTCATGGCTATATTGTATGAAGGTGTACTAATGGCACAACAAATATAGTTTGATGAAGCGTAACATCGGCCGTTGAAAGCACGTCCTGTGCATTACTAGCGCCCCATTTCATCGCTCTTGCATGGAAGGGCTTCGCATTTGCAACGACCACAAAGTACATAGGTGCATACCTATGAAAAGACAAAGCCAAAGTCACGCGAACCAGTACTGACTACCCACGCAGGATCCTAATGCCTTGCGGCGCTGTCTTGATCACATGACGACACAGGTCAGCCTCAGTTACTTACAGGCGGAGAACGGCCGTTTTCAATTAGCCCCCTGCCGGATTGCACCTGTCTAGCGAACTGTCGAGAAAAAAACCTACCTAATTCGTCATGACAGTTCGTCTGGAGTTGGTTCGCCCAAACGAGTTCGGTCCAATGCGAAACTGAAACGGGTTCCTAGAGTTCCATTCCAAGCATGGTCGACGTTTCGGTGCAGCGACAGCAAAGCACGCGCAGGTGAGTCTGTTTAGACCAATCCACTCTTTCCTCCACAAATGCGACTGACTGACAATCAATTCGGACAGGAACACCAATGATCGGCTCTTGACGTTCGATCGGCAGGCGTCGCTGCGCGCGAGAAGCGCCCACGTCCGTCTTCCGCCAATCAAGACGTCCAACAACGGCAGCAACCCAAGCCTGGCCACCCAGT
>JASAMZ010000972.1:0-145050 GCA_030248115.1 Linhomoeus sp. GSCO2_2 | reverse complement strand
CGTGCCTTCTGCCACCATAAAGCGCCTGCCCATCAGCCTGCCTTTGACCAGACGAAAGTACTGGCCACGGAGACAAACACTGAGCTGAGAGAGCTGAAGGAGGCCCTCGTACTGACGACGATGAGCGCAGGCTGTACTGACCGCTGACTGTCGATAGCCACTCACAATGTAGAATGCCAGCGGCGCCCCAATTACACAGGCGCGCCTTATCTACGCTACACAGCGGGGGCTCCCCCGCTGGGGTGGACGGCGTTGGTGCTACAGTACGATGCTCCTATAACTCGGTTCGATTGCCCGTGCGTAGACGCCTTCTCAGCGCGTCTTATATGGACGGCGTACTGTAGGCGCAGCAAAATCAATGGCGGACGGTATTTTCGGAATCTCGCGAAATTTTACAGAGCGTGAGTATTCGGCCAAAATCAGCCTAAATACACCGCAAATCGCCAAACAAACGACAGATTCGTGTTCTGCGGCGTCAGAAAGCCCAGACAAAACTGTCAACGCAATTGTGAAAATTCGACCCCAGGACCCAATTTTGGCCGGCCGGGTGCCGAAGGCAGGGTAAAGGCGTCCAAAATCGCAAAACAAACACCGGATTCGTGTTCAGCGTCGTCGGAAACCCCCAAAACAAGTGAAAACACAATTTCGACAATTTGACCCCGGGATTCAAAAATTCGGCGCGGCCGGGGTGCGATACCTCAAAATGGTCAAGCCACTTCGTCTAGACCAACTTTTGACGCTGAACACGTTGCAATGGTCAATTTGCCGCTAAAAGCACGCTTTCCGGCCCAAAAATCCATTCAAAGTCGAAAATCGTGATTTTCCGCTCGGGACCCGGGACTTTTGTCACCGCGGATCTCCCGAACGGCAAGGCCGATCTCGGCGGTTTTGGTCTTCATCGAAAGGTCATAGACGGCTCTAAGTCAGAAAGAAGAGTTTGCGAGGATCCACCGTGGCAAACTCGAGTTATGATTTTTTAAAGGTTGGAAATAAATTTTAAATTTTGAATTTTCTACCGTACTCACGCGTCGGACCACCTAGGGAGCCCGTTCCAGTCCCGCTTCGTAGAGGACCCTAAGGCCTACAACATATCCAAAAATCACCAAAATTGAGCCACTTTTGTGAAAGTTATGGCGTCTTTTTTTTTTTTTTACTTAGCAAAAATTTGAATTTTTGAATTTTCGCAAAATTCTTCCACCGCCGAAATTTTTTCACCCCCCGAGCACGCTGCGCGTCGTCATAAGCTATCTTTTAAAAAAAAATTTGGCTCCCTAGGTGCTTCGTAGCGAGCGCTAGCCCCGAACATGCTAACTGTAGGCTTTACGGCTCCTATAGCACTCCTTCGCTTTTCAAGCGGCGGAGTGCCAAAAACGCAATTTTTTGTCGAAATTTCATAAATTGACAAAAATAGAACGTCATTTATTGACGAATGTGAATGCAGAAACTAAAAGGTCGTAAGCCAATAAGACCTTATGACATAGTTTTTCAGTTTTGAAATATTGCAATTTAGAGATATTTACAATTAAAATATAAAAATGTCGAAAATCGACTTTATCGCCTGATGGACTAGCGGCGAAATTTCTTTAGAAATGGAAAGAGCATAGACCGCGGATAATTTGTAACACAAACAAAATTGTTTGCAATTGTGTAATTTCATAGAAATGCGCCACAATTTGCCAAAATTCTACAAATTGACAAAAGCGTCATAACGTAGAAATACGTACACCAAACGAAATTCCTGGTAGAGAACGACTGCACCAAACAGTTGGCAAGTTTTTTGTTCGATGTGGAGTATTCCCAAGGGTATAAAACTTCAGATGAACGGCGTCGTATCATGCCGATACCATAAAGCGAACGCGGCGATATCACTGAGCTTTAGATCAGTTGTACAGACAACCGTATCGTGGTAATAGCTGCACTTGAATTGTGGTACGCGTTTTCAAGATACCTTCTCTAGATACGGCTAATTATGCGAATGAAATTCACTATACTGTTCACCAAGATTTGACAGACACAAAGTATAGGTTGAACTTTTTACACACACAGCTTGTTCACAGTACACTAGTCTTCTAGGAATTGGCGTCTTCGGCTTTTGAACTGACATATGAGGGCAGCCCACCACAACAAAACAATAACAGTAACAGCTGAGAGTCATGTCTGCGTACTTCCGCTTGATATGTCTGCGAACTTCCGCTTGATTTCAGCCATGAGTTGGGTTGTTATTTTGAAGCTTCTTGAGCTCGCTCTGTAGCTGCTCTTTTCGAATCTGCACAGGATATTATCTATTGGAGCCCAGACCATATCTTACCCACAGGGCCACTTGAACTGGCCTGAGGACTTTTCGTTTTTGGCGCCATCGAGCAACACTTCGTCTGCGCCATCAGTGTCAGGCTCCGTGGCGTTCTGGGCCATGGCTCGCTTCAAATTCTTCACACTGGCCAAGTACCAGAATGGTTCGTCCTCCTCGTTGTATACGGCGGCGACCATGTCACCCTCCGCAATCTCTTCGATGCTGGCGACTTCGTGGAGCTCCACGTTCTCTGACAGCAGTGCAGTCTCATCGCCGTAGAGGAAGTCGTTGCCAGCCTCGACCGATTCAGGAAAACCGGCGATGGGACCTTCCGACTAAAGGATTGGATTAACATGAGCGTGCACTACTCGTCAATTCTAGCTACATACCTACCTACCTAGGTTACCAACTGAGCGAATTGGACGGTACATAGCAGCCCCATCCATTCGCTCGTTCATACAGTGTTTCTCGGCGACTTGGAAGAGCTTTCCGACCACCGTTGAAAGAAGACGGTTCCCTTTCAAACGTCAAAGCCCAAAATCCTCTGCAGCACAGAAACGGCTCTGGCGGGCGAAGGGCACTTCGTTATTCTCGGAGTCAACGCGCTGATAGATGGAAGACAGCCGCCCGTCGACCGGCCTTCTCCCTGCCTCCCAGTGTCTCACGTCACTCTAACTCTGAGTTCTTCGTTGCTGACTTTATCACCGCTACTGATTCGGCCGATATTCTATCTACTAAATTGAGATGAATTACTTTGCAAATTGGGATGTTCAGCCCATATCCGAAGCGAAAAAGATCAGCACTCTGGCCAGTGTGTGTGGCACTGGTATGCGATTGTGCGGCTTAGGCTTGAAGCATAGTAGGCGCGCGATTACGCTTAGTTTCTCTTGTTAGGGGCCGACCTTCCGGGCGGCCAAATAAATCTAGAGATGCTGCAAAAGGTAATCAAGTTGTTGTCCGGGACAACGATCGGCGAGATTGTCGAGGCCCAACTGAGGAACATGGCCCGCCCTCTCCCCTGTTCCTCAAGAAACAGCACGGCAGAGTCTCGTTCCGATCACCCATTTCCTCCTTCTGGAAGGCGCTCGAACTTCATCCCAAAGTAACTAAACGACACCTCGAAGAAATAGGCCTGCTCATACCAAGGTTGTCGAAAATTCCTCATTGCGCGAGTAGCGTACCAGTACAGCTTTCAGTATGTACGGAAAGCAGAGAAACGCCAAGACCGAGGCCAAAAAGATCAATGGGCGCGCGATGGGGTTCCGGGCAGCCGTTCACCAGTTGGCCGCTCACCGTCGCGCCGAAATCTACGAGGCCAAGGTTCCTTCCTACTTCAATTTGCACTCGTGAGCTTCATGGCTTCCGACATTTTCGGCTTCAGTACCTCGATGGCGTGGTCGAGAAGATGGACGACGGCATTTCGCAGGAGGGCGCGGACGCCACAGTTGAGCCCATGGAACAATCCGTGAGTTGGGAGGATGATAATGACATGGCTCTGGACGATGATGGAAGCGTGTATCAGGAGAACAAGCACGGTCTGGCGACCCTGGACGTGAACGTCGTGTCGCAGGAGGGCGCGGACGCCGCGGTTGAGCACATGGAACAATCCGTGAGTTAAGACGGTGGTGATGACATGCTTCTGGACGATGACGAAACTGTATCATAGAAGAACAAGGATGACGCGACGACCCTGGACGTGGACGACATGTCGCAGCAGAATGCGGACGCCGTGGTGGAGCGCATGGAGCAATCCGTGAGTTGGGAACGATGGTGGTGACATGGCTCTGGACGATGACAAAATCGTGTATCCGTCTCCGCTCCATGAGCGAGCAGCGCAAGGTGTTGGAGAACATGATGGGCGATGGGAGGTTCGTAATTATGGTGCAAGGCTACGATGTGGGGGTACGACAGGAGGCCAGCCTGCTGCAACAAAGGGTCCTTTCAAAGAGGGTGCACCCCTTCATTCCCATGGGGCTCTACATCAAGAGGTACCAGGACTTCCTCGAGAACACCTTCCTCAGAGCCGCCCCTGATCGTCGTAGGAGGCTGGTCGCTTTGGAAGGTACTCTTTCTTCACTCGTTCTACCAACTGTTAACGTGCTAATCTATGGAAATTAGCAATAATCAATCAATTTGCATTAGC
Organism: Linhomoeus sp. GSCO2_2; assembly: GCA_030248115.1. Taxonomy (NCBI): domain Eukaryota; kingdom Metazoa; phylum Nematoda; class Chromadorea; order Monhysterida; family Linhomoeidae; genus Linhomoeus; species Linhomoeus sp. GSCO2_2. Next base: position 140,617 of record JASAMZ010000972.1, on the reverse strand, counting down.
CTATTTACAGTAATAGCATTGGAAATATAACAATAACGTACTATATATTGTAAATACTCTAAAAAGCCCCCGGGGCATATTATTGCAAGCTCCTTCTAGGAATGAGGGGGGAGGGGCGCTATTGCAGAGTGGTGGCTAATTCGAGGGTGGGCTGATTTAGTCCCCTTTTCCACTCAGTAGATGAACTAAATACCATACTAAATAATCCTGCGCAAAATATCCCTAAGAGAACTATTGGAGAGTGAGGCTTATTAGAGGAGCGGACTTGAGTATCTACGAAATATGTGGTTCTTCTGACCGAAACGAGGGCCGATGCCGTCCTCCTTTGGGATGATTTCGCCGAAGAGCAAGAGGAGGTGGCGCGAAGTCTCGTCGATCCACGCGCTCCAAACCCTACATATGTTGATCCGCTTCCAGCCCGCCACTTTGGTCGACGAGGTGATCGAGAACCTCGAGCGGGCCGACAGGGAAGGGACGGAAGCGCAGCGCTTGTCTGAGGTGGCCGCCGCGAAGATCAACGCTTTCGACGCGGCCAAGATGAGGGTTCTACGCTGGGTACCCTATGGGCCTAGCAGACGGGCCGGTCTTCTACCGAACTCTGCTCATTCAAAAGACAAAATCCTCATGCTCATCAGATCATTTCCACTCCTATTCCCATCTCAAGACGAGTACACTTGCAACTAGTGCATTTGGTGTGGCCGTGTCAGGCGCATGGGTCATCTTTACTTACACGGCTCGCAACAGACGGTGCAGACGATTATTGGCCCCGTCTGTCCACCTGCGCATTGAGCCAATGACTGCCTTTCTTGGCGAGAGCACAACAGGGCGAGACACAAGAGGAGCGGTCACATACAAGTGGTATTGTGGCGAACATCACATCACCCTTTGTGGCCCCTCCTTTTGGGGAATGAGCATGTCTGGCGCTGACGTCACGTTGTACTTTGCACTAGGTTACGCGCACAGCTGGCCATGACTCAGGCGACCGGTCGAATTTGAGACATACTGTGCTAGTGTACTATAGCTGCAGCTGTTAATAGGGCTTTTAAGGTTCGGCCATTGATCACGTTGCACGTGTCGTAGATGCCTAGCTTTCCATTGGCTGACATTTGTCCTCTTGCAGTTGTTGCTACTGACGCTGCCGCTGGAGGTGGATCTAACGTTGCAGGCGCCGCCTCAGGCGGGCGACATTCTACGAGAGCTTGGCGTGAGCGCCCCAACTGAAACGTAACCCATTCAAAAACGCCAATGCCTTGTGTTGCAACATCGCGCAAAAAATGGACAACCAACCGCTCTCGAGCGTGCGTCAGCTCTTGCATCAGGCTGATTGCGCAAGTTGCTCGCATGCCGGGTGACGAGTCCTGCTGTATCTTCAACCTTTGAATTTCAGCTTCGTCTAGCAACAAGATCAGGTTGACCAGGGTATCCATATTCCTCCACAAGCGAAAACTGCTCTCTAGTTAGCTGCAGCGCAAACGGGGGAATTCGCTACGTGCCTGGATTGGATTTCTACTGTGTAGCGCATCCGTTTGTAGGAGGGCGGAACTGACACAAAGAACTGACCCCAGGGGTTAAGGAGGAGATGCATAGTTAACCTGATAGTACAACGCTATCAACTACTTCACGAGTGGTTTGACCATCGAGTTCTTGCTACAGTATCAATGATTTTGTTTCTTGAATTGGAACGGAAGTGGTTTAATTCCCGAATATTGTTTCTTTGCGATGCTCAGGTTCTCAGGAAAGAGTTAACCCTTGGATATCTGCGCGCCTTGACAGGCAGATTATCCCACCGCTATCCCCTTACCCTCTATAACGCGCTGCACGCCGTGCTGCATCTGGCGTGCGTCTTGTGTGTGTAGGAGGGATGCTTTTCGACCCAAACTGTTGATGAGGGATGGGGGGGGGGGGGGGGGGGGGGGGGGAGGGCGTTCGGAATATCCCCAAATTTCAACAATATCAAACGGCTTAAGTTTCATAATTTCTTTACATGGTTGTGCATGGTTCTCATACCGTATACAACGATGCGTATGCACATTCGGAATGCAAGCCGCATAGGCAAGCTAATATCATGCCAGGGTTAATTACGCACAACGGTGTCGCTCATTACAGTCTGCATTGTGTTGGTGCAAAGTGACGTCATGTTAACGGCTAGTCATCTGTGTTTGTCTTAACATGGCTCCATTGTCACAGTCTCAAAATTAACTCTTCACGGGACTAGCCGGTTTTCAGGCGCAGATCGATTTGCAAGAGTTGCCAAATCAGAAACAGAGTTAAAGTCCATCTCTGACTATGTACGTACATTTGTACCGTACGCCAAATTTGCAGAAAGCAGCAAGTCGCGAAAAGGCCTCAAAACCTATCCCTATCAATATGAGCCTCGTCTCGGTGGTCTCCAAGTGACACATTGTTCATAAATAGCCACCGAATAGTCGTGTTTTGAGACAGCCTTAGCGGGCGAGTGTTTCTCTACTGTCTGCGTTCGCTATCAGCGCAGAAAGTTGCAAGCAGTCTGCGTGAAACAGTGCAGAAACTGGGAGGCTATTTGGGAGTGTTCTTAACAGGCAAGAAGTGGGTTTGCAATGACAACATTGTTGTTAAATAAATCGCAAACAGTATGTCCTTCAGAGGTGGAGAATTTGACAATTACATAGTGAAATCTACAGTTAGTGAACTGGGTGGCGAGCATTGGACAACGTGCGGCGGCCAAAAGGTGAAATAAAAGTCACGTTCATATCATAACCGAGCTAAAATCTTGTCTTTTCGATGCATTGCAGGTGTCTCCTATCGAAAGAACTCATAGGATCATTCGTACGCAACTTGGGAGGGCTCAAGCAGCCAACCTACATCTCACAATACCACAACAGATGCCTGAAATAGAACAGAGTATAAATAGTACACCAAGCAGGTCTACTTTGAACAAGTCTCCGAACGAGATAACAGGTACTTACCGGGTGTCCCAAAAGTCCAGCCCCACCCCCCCCCCCCCCATCCACAGCAAGCTATAGGAAACCATGATGTGACGTTCTTCACTGCGCGGTTAAGACAGCACAGAGATTATTTCACCAGACGTTTCGCCGACAACGCCGTCGGCATTTTCAATGGCACTACCCTGAAGCAGAACACTGGCGGCAGTATGTCACAGAACAACGACACTACTTAAGCATGGGCGCTATCACACTCCACGCGCGGCTTACGTCAGTTGACCCTACATTCCCATTCACCAGTCTGTCGCGATTGGCCAGAATGAGAGCAGCTTCACTGATCTGCAACTTCTTGTCAGACTGACGCGCTCTGATTTTGACGTTATCTTTCACGAACGCGTGACCACTTTCCACACAGTGGGCGGCCATCGCCGTCCCTTCTTTGTTTCTGAGTGTCGGCAGATCCAGGGTACAGGCGTGCGCATGCTCGCCTGTAGTCCAGGGTACAGGCGTGCGCATGCTCGCATGCATTTCAGCCGCTGTCGCGGAACTTTTCATGGATTTTGTGGAGAAGGAACGCCTGCGGTACTGCCCCAGGCAATACAAACCGTTCTTATACACCAGGTACATCGACGACTGCTTCTGCCTGTTTGAGTCAGAGGACGCCAGTGTTGTCAACCGATTCACTCAACACATGAACCGGTTTGACAAGACTGGCAAACTGCAATTCACCTCTGAAACAGCTGAGAATGGAGCTCTACCTTTTCTGGATCTACACATCCAACTGGGCCAAGGGGAGTGGTTTCCACCTCTGTTTGGAGGAAGCCCACCCACTGTCTGAGGTACTTGCATCCAGCTGCATGCGTTCCGAGATCGTTTCTGGTGTCTGTCATCAACAGCCAGCGCCACAGAGCATTGAGGTACTGCAACACTGAGGAGTCTCTCAAGAGGGAGTTAGCGCTCGTTGCTGAAGGGCTGACCAACAATGGCTACGATCGACGGCTCGTCAGAGGATTGCTGTTTGAGTCCAGGCAACTGGGCCCAAAGTTACCTACAGACAAAGGCCCTACAGTCATTCTGCCGTTCTGCGGTCGCCTGCTCGCCAAGAAGCTGCAGTGCTATTTACAGTCGCAAGGGTTCAAAGTGCGCTTCAGAAAGGGACCCACGCTATAGCGGGACTATATAGGGGGACTTCTCTACAAGAAACTCGACGAGCCCAAAGAGGAGCCTCGTAGCGTGGTGTACGAGATCCCATGTGACAACTGCGACCGTGCCTACATAGGCATGACGACGCGTCGCATCAGCAAGCGGGTGGGCGAGCATGCGCACGCCTGTACCCTGGATCTGCCGACACTCAGAAACAAGGGAAACGTGCAGGAGAGCCTGCAGTGAAGCACTCCGACCAGAACGGGAGAAAGCAGACCGCCACTCACTTATCATGAGAAATAAGGCCGATTTCCGCCCAAAGATTCTCCACAAATTCCGCCGGCGCGCGAGTTTCAGAGTACGCATATTCCCTCCACCTACAAGGACCGGCGCGCAGCTGAACTCCACCGAAATCCTGTAGACCAGGCCGAATTGAGTTCAAAATGCGCCATTTCGCTTCGATTCAACCAGTAGCCGGCAGCTAAGATTCGGGCTGCGCCAATCGCAGACTCGCCTTGCCATTTTAGACGGAAAGAATTGACAATTCATGCGCAAATGCTCACTTTGCCACGCCGTCTTTTCGCACTGCATTTCCTTCAATTGTGAAGTTTGAATGCGCGCGCAAATTTAAGTTACAACAGAGAGTACGGTAAAAGTTGCATTCAAATTTGAATGTCGGCATTAGGAAAGTGGCTGTTTGAAGGCAAAATCGACACAAAATGGCGAAACCAATAGCAAATTCGCGTTCCTCGTCGCGAAATACCCTAGAATCGACATTACAAACGTTCAATCACCTCACTTTCAGTTTCGTCGACGTAGGGCTTCGGTAGGTCGAAAATCGCCAAAAACTCGCGAATCTTGATCCGAAACGCGAAAACAATGCCAGATTCGGCATCAGCGACCTCGAAAGCACCGGGATCGACTCCAACATTGATTTTGACCACCCGGGTGGAAATTCGAATTTTGGACGCGGCCGGGGTACGGTAGCCGAAAAAATATTTTTGAAAATCGACTCCGGATCAGTTTTCAACGGGGAATCGCGTGGTGCAGTCCATTTGGCCATAAATCGTCGAAATCGGGCGCTAAAACGGCCGAAAGTCGAAAATTGGAATTTTCGACCCCCGACGGAGACCCGTTGTGACAGCAGAACTCAAGATTTCCTCGGCGGATTTCGGCGATTTTGGTCTTAAACGAAAGAGAACATGATAATCTTGCCGATTTGAGATATCTGGCCCGATCCAACAACTCCCTGATTTACTAGGATTTTTTAAAGGCAATTTTTTGTCAAAAAACCGCTTTCGGCTACCGTAACCCGAGAACGCGTCGGCCGATTGGCTCGGGGTTTTTTTTCCCCTGTTCGCTTCGTCGAGGGCTATAACATATCCAAAGGGCGTCAAAATCGGCCCACTATTCCAGAAATGCCAGCTGGGTGAACACCCTCGCAGTAAGTAAAAATTCAAATTTTTGAATTTTTCTCAAAATTTTCCCACTACGCGAAAAAAACGAAGGCCCGAGCACCCCTAGTATCCCTCGAGAGCTATCGATTAAAAAAAACCCCGTCCAAATCGGGTGAACCACGCGCGAGAAATCTTGGGGCAAAAAAGTTAGTCGGTGTCAGCTCCACTATAGCACTCCGCCCCTTTTGGGGTCGGAGTGCTAACAAAGAAGGGACGGCGATGGCCGCCCACTGTGTGGAAAGTGGTCACGCGTTCGTGAAAGATAACGTCAAAATCAGAGCGCGTCAGTCTGACTACAAGAAGTTGCAGATCAGTGAAGCTGCTCTCATTCTGGCCAATCGCGACAGACTGGTGAATGGGAATGTGGGGTCAACTGACGTAAGCCGCGCGTGGAGTGTGATAGCGCCCATGCTTAAGTAGTGTCGTTGTTCTGTGACATACTGCCGCCAGTGTTCTGCTTCAGGGTAGTGCCACTGAAAATGCCGACGGCGTTGTCGGCGAAACGTCTGGTGAAATAATCTCTGTGCTGTCTTAACCGCGCAGTGAAGAACGTCACATCATGATTGACACCAGCAGCAGCAGTGAGAGTGTCAGCTTCAAACAAGAAGAAGCTATAGGAAACTCTCTGCAATGAAACTTACACAGATTACAGACCAATGCCTTGACACATCCGATACCAATTTTCAGCGTCATACACCCACTCACGTAGGAATTATGGCGCGAAACGCAAAATTAGTCGCGGCTGTTGGCCCTCGTGGAGGAGGATGCCCAGCAGGAAGAGGAGCTGGCGCGCCCTGATTTGGGGTCGGCCGATTGACTTTGCTTTGATCGTTCGCATGCGTGCTATGAGATACAATTTTTGTTCCAAAACCATTCGAAAGCTTGTTTTGCCCTCTTTAAAATGGTACAAGTCGCATCAGATTAAGTCCAGTGTAGCGAAAGTTGTAGCTCACAGAAGCCAGCAAGTCTTGAGAAATTGACCAATTTTGCGTTTTGTGCCACAATTCCCGCATGAGTGGGTGTATGACGCTGAAAATTGGTATCAGATGTGCCAAGACATTGGTCTTTAATCTGTGCAAGTTTCACTGCGTAGAGTTTTCTACAGCTTGCTGTGGATGGTGGGGCTGGATTTTCGGGACACCCGGTACATATGTTGCGTGCGTCACTTTGCGTGTTGCGTGATTTGTCCATACCCGTCACTTCGCTTCAGATGATCTAGCTGATGAGCTACTTGTCGCGAGACGTAAGAAGCGTATGAAGCTCGCTGACGAAATCGGCCCACTAACCCCAAAGCACTCTGTTGGAACAGTTGTGCGACTAAGGTTGAATCGTGGAGCATTTGGGATCAAGTCGAACGTTCCATCGTTCGCTTCTGGGCTGTATCGTATTCATTCAATCAAGAGCGTCGACACTGATATTCGTTATATCGCGTGGCTCTGCTGGAGGACCCGGAGACTCCACTGAAAGGATCATTCAAAAGTCGAGACCTACTAGACCTGGCAAAGGACGTTTATCAGCCCTGAGCCCTGGACCTTGAAAATGACCACCAACCAAACCTGTCAGCGGTCATCAACGCCGCACCTGGCGAGTATGGCTGCTGATAGTGTAGAAGCAGAAGGAGGGATAGTGTAGAAGCAGGAGGAGGGATAGTGTAGAAGCAGAAGGAGGGATAGTGTAGAAGCAGGAGGGATAGTGTAGAAGCAGAAGGAGGGATAGTGTAGAAGCAGGAGGAGGGATAGTGTAGAAGCAGAAGGAGGGAGGGAGGGCATTTTTCACTCGATTCTGAGATTCTAAGTCGGATTCAGCATTAGTTTTACGATGAGAGGCGGCAGAAGCCAAATAGAGGGATAAATAACTGTGGGTGGTAGGAGTTCAAACGGTGGAGTATACTGCGCCGCCCTATCAAGAGCTCTGCGTGCGTGCGTGCGTAAGTGCGTGCGTACGTACGTACGTACGTCACGCTCGCTTCGAGCTTAATAACTCGCTCGTCTGACGTCGTAGGAAGGAGTTTAAGACATCGGTGAGTAGCCCGCCGACTCCTCTAGCCACCTGAGTAGTCAAACCACAAATAAGTTTTCAAACTCGCGCGCTACAGTATCCCAAAGTGGGGTCCATTTTAAGACAAAAGTTGACCAAACCTTGTCAAATCGCATATCAAAGTGAAGCGCTCGAGCTCCTGGGCACGAATCCGACAACAAAAAGTTTCAAAAGTTTCAACAGAGAGCTACAGTAACCAAAACGCGTCGAAAACCGGAAACGAAACGCTTGCTTCGGGCTTAATAACTCGCTTGTCTGATGTTGCTGAGTTGAGTTCGACACATCGACGGGTAGCCCTCGGACTACTCTCGCGAACTGTGACGTCGAAATAGTAACAGGTTTTAAAAATTGCGCGCTACAGCATCCCGAAGTAATGTCTGCGAAAAGTCAAAACTTCATCGAACCTAGTCGAATCGCATATCAAACTGAAGCGCTCGACCTCCTGAGCCAGAATCCGACAACAAAAATTTTTAAAAAGTCAATGAGAGGGCTACAGTAACCAAAACTTGTCACTCGCGCATTGCAGAGCGGCGGTCTTGACATCGCTGAAGAGCTCACTGCAAGCCAAATCAAATCATGCTCACAATTAACCTGTAGTTTTGCGTTAGATTCCAGTGTCTTTTTAAAATTTAGTCTGAAAAGATGATTTTCTTGGTGTAAAGAATTAAACCCGAGCGATACGAATGTTGCGTAGCAAGACCACTCCAAAAAGTGTAGTCGCGAGGAGAGTCAAAGACGCTGCACGAAACCGGAAAGGGCATTGCTACAGTCTCAGTAAAAATTCAAAGCTCAAAACCACTCCGCTTTTTAAAAGAGACTTGTTCTCTTTCAACACTCCTCCTCTTCAACACTTCACAACCACACAAACAACATTGCAAAGGGCGGCGCCCGCCGGCTCGGTCTTGTTCGGCGCGTTGGGGCAGGCGGCATCGTGGGCGGTCCGTCATCTACGCCCTCCAGAAGACCCAATCCTTCTGCCAATCGAGCAGGAAGCCGGGCTCGCGAACGCACGCGCTTCGATATTCAGCGCTTCGAAAGCTTGCACTCGTCGCATTCCAGCGACATCCCCTTCAGGGAACGGTCGTACTCCTCCATACTTTTCGCTTTCAGAGCCATCTTTGTGCAGTTGCAGCAGATGTAGAGGTCGAGCTGCTGGATATGGTATGAGTACATGTCGTGAGGACAGGTGTCCATATTCAACAGAGCTGTCTGAAAGATGAAGAGAGGGTGTTCCCATGCATATGTTACCACGTTGGAGATGCAGTTCATAATGTAAACCGATCGTGTTTTTGCAGTCGATATCTGGATCATCAGTCACGTGCTCTACTGCAAACAATGAAACAAAGGAAGAATCGCTTCGCTCACTCACCAACAAGAAAGTGTGGTGGCACCTCCGGCCCCAGGTTCCCGTCCACGTGTCGTCTGATGCCTCGCTTGGAGTGGCGTGGATCATCTTAGGGCTATCGACGCTCGGCGGGAGCAGACTGTGCGTCTTGAGGCACCCGCTGAGCAATCTTCTGGACTCGTCGTCGAAGCGGTTGATGTAGCACCGCGCTTGCTGTTTCCATAGGTCGGCCTTGATCTTTGCGACCTGATTGACGCCCTGCTCCACTGTTACTCAACGCATTATTCGGGGTTTGAAATGGGGAGGTGGTGTCCTCCACGGGCGCCTCCCCCTTCGGACTTCAGCTTCTTCTTGCTTTCCTCTCTGGGGTTGTGGGGGTCATAGGGGTAGTGACCTCCACGGGCATAACGCGGATTGGCGCGTCCATGATAACAGGGGCTTTCAATCTCAGCTTTTCAGAAGACAAGTTGTGCAAGGTTATGGGAGATCTAGACGGGTTGTGTGTGTGTGTGTGTGTGGTGACAGCAATCGCAACAACGGCTTAAGCCTGGATCTGCAGTGTGAACGGGGGGGGGGGGGGAGTGTGTGGAGCGCTCATCCGTTTGTAGGAGGACGGAACCGACACAAAGAACGGGCCCCAGGGGTCAACGAGATGCAAACTTAACCTGTTAGTGTAACGATCCTATATACTAAGCGGCTAACGATGTCTGTTTGTCATTCATTTACGAAAAGACGCTCTGTTCGCGCGACGCACTGCGGCTGAGGTGCCGTCACTAAAAGACGAACCAGTCATTGACTGTACAGACTTCAGAGCAGTTGTGGCGGATGATCCGTTGCGCTCTGTCGGTTTGAGAACTTGAGAATCAGACGATGCGTAGGACAGAAGAGCTGTTTGTCATCAGTTACAGATGATCGAATGCTCTTTGGACTGCAGAACAGTGCCGGCTGATGATCCGTCATGCTCTATAGGCTTGGGACCATCAGAAGTCATTATAAATACTACAGAAACACCTACGGGCTTTCGCTGGTAAGTTGCAACTGGTCGCAGAATGGCAGGATTAGGCTCTACAGCAGTGAACCTATACAGTAGCTGGTGGCTGGTGACCAATTGCAGCTGAGTCAGGCGATCATCGACAGTCATGGACCTACAGTATCACCTACGGGCTAAAGGCACTAGTAACAACTATGTACAACGTGCGTGATTTGACCATCAGCTTGTTACTACATCATGAATGAAATTGTTTAAAATTGGAACGCAAGTGGTTTTATTTCCAAACATTGTTTATTTGCGAAGCTCAGGTTCTCAGGAAAGAGTTTACCCTTGGATATCTGCGCGACTTGACTGGCATTATCTCACCGCTATCCCCTTACCGGGTTTTTCCGAAAAAGCGCCCCGGGGCGCTAATTAGGTTTTGCCACTTCCAGCGGGAGCAGAATCAAACCAAATAAGCGCCCCGGGGCGGTTAATTGGAATGTCGAATCTAATACTTTGTCAGCACTTCCATACAATACATAGCTTGTGCTCAAAATAAGTGCACAACCAGTTAATACTGTTTATACACGATCGGTATTAACTAGTTTGAATACATAATTGTGTGAATTCTCTTATGAAATGGAGAATTCAGACTCAAAGCAAACGCTGAAACCCCAATTGTCTTGGTGACTGACTGGCACAAGGTTGTGAAATGAACCTTTCGTTCAAGAAATCTTTTCTCCAAATAAGCGCCCCGGGCGCTTATTTGGAAAGGCATGCCAAATAAGCGCCCTTGGGGCGCTTGTTTGGGGGGGGTGGGGGGCGCTTTTTCGGGTTGCGTTTGAAAAAGACACGCGTTGAAAAAGACACATGTTGAAAAAGACACGTGTTGAAAAAGACACGCGTTGAAAAAGACACAGGTTGAAAAAGACACCGCTGGATGGAAATGGGCGTGAAAAAGCCACAGCCTTTACTTTAGGTTAACCCTATCCAAACTCCTTCACAACTGGTAGCATGCACAATCTCTTATCACCATGCAACCAGCCACCTTCGAAACCAAGTGAAATGATCAACCAGCCATTTCTTTGTCAACCGTTTTGTCTTAAGTCCAGAGGTGCAGTTTGTATCTCCAAAAACTTTCAGCGTAGTTCCAGTATCAGTTTCATTTCAGAATTGTAATGGCCAATATTAATATCAATTCAGTTTCAGCATATATGTTGCAGTCAGTAGCCGTCTTCAGGCGATGGCCGTCTAGACGGCTATCGCCTGGTCGATCAGGCCGCGGCCGTCTTCTCGGGGAAAAGACGGCCATCGCCTGGTGCGTCAGGCGATGGCCGTCTTCTGCTCGAAAAGACGGCTATCGCCTGATGGACCAGTCAGCAGCCGTCTTCAAAATGAAAGCTGTCGCCAGCGCTAGCAGGGAAGGGGCACAGCAGACCTGAGCAGGAGGTGAAGTAAATGGAGGAGTGTTTATTCCACTTACAGTTCGCACTAAAACTCGGCCGGCGTCGCGCCTGGCGGGTCTCAGCTGAGGCTTAGCGCGACCACCAACTTCAGGGCGCGCTCCGCGCGCCCTGAAATCGGTCACCGGTCGCGTTAAGCCTAAGCTTCGACCCGCCAGACTGCGACGCCGACTGACTCTTGTGAACTGTGGGCGCAGGGCGAGCCTAAGCATAGCCTGAACTGGAAGGAATATACTGTGTCCGAAACTAATGCCGAGAAAGAAAAGACGGCCATCGCCTGACGCATCAGGCGATTGCCGTCTAGACGGCCGCGGCCTGACGCATCAGGCGATTGCCGTCTAGACGGCCGCGGCCTGATCGACCAGGCGACAGCCGTCTAGACGGCTATCGCCTGAAGACGGCCATCGCCTGTGACATATATAACTGAAACTGAAACTGGAACTACCTACAATGTAGTTGTGGAACTGTATAAATATGGCAGACGTATAAATATAAATGTATAAATGTAAATGAGGTAGAGTTCGGTAAAACTAGGAAAGGAGCAGTTTAAGCACTCAAGTCACTCCAGAGCAATTTTGATATCAACCAGTTTAGAATCGAATTGAAATGCGAGTCTGAAAAGGGTTAATGAGGTGTCATTCTAAACAAACCGCTGTGTCTTTTTCAATGCAGTTTCTAAAGCAGGTGTCTTTTTCAACGTGCTGTTCCCGGCGTGTGTCTTTTTCAACGCGTTTTCTTGTGTCTTTTTCAACGCGTGTCTTTTTCAACTGACCCCCTTTTTCGGAAAAACCCGGTACCCTCTATGGCGTGCTGCACGCCGTGCTGCGTCTGGCGTGCGTCTTGTGTGTACGAGGGATGCTTTTCGGCCCAAACTGTTGATGAGGGCCGGGGGGGGGGGGGGGGCGTTCGGAATGTACTCATACCGTATAAAACGATGCGTAATGCACATTCTCTGTCGGAATGCAAGCCGCACAGGCAAGCTAATATCATGCTAGGGTTAACTACGCACATCGCTCATTACATTCTGCATTGTGTAAGTGCAAAGTGACGTCATGTTAACGGCTAGCCATCTGTGTTTGTCTTAACATGGCTCCATTGTCACAGTCTCAAAAGGAGCTAATTCGCAAACTCTGGCTTCACGGGCCTAGCCGGTTTTCAGGCGCAGATCGATTTGCAAGAGTTGCCAAATCAGAAACAGAGTTAAAGGTGGCTTCGCTGAAGTCCATCTCTGACTATGTGCGTACATTTGTACCGTACGCCAAATTTGCAGAAAGCAGCAAGTCGCAAAAAGGCTTCAAAACCTATCCCTATCAATATGAGCCTCGTCTCGGTGGTCTCCAAGTGACACATTGTTCATAAAGAGCCACCGAATAGTTGTGTTTCGAGACAGCCTTAGCGGGCGAGTGTTCCTCTGCTGTCTGCGAGATGGGTGATTGACTTGCGAGCTGGGTGATTGACTTGCGAGTTGGGAGTATTAAGGAGAAGCCGCCGTGGTTGTCATCCACAGCATCACAGCAGGGTTCGGAGTGTCCATCCCGTCACAGGCCGCCTAGCCTACCACTACATGTGCACGCAAAACTACGCGAGCGCAAGGGAGGAGAATGCTGCCAGTGCCGACAAACTAGGAACCAGCTAGGCACCATTGTCCACTCACCCACAATACCAAGCATGAGACAGCGCGAGCAAAGCAGAAAATTCGACGAGTGGAAAAGCGAAATGAAAGCTCTTGTGGAGGATGACAGCTAAAATCTTTGTCTCGTTATTATCCATAGTCATGGAAGATGGCCGTTTCGACACAGAGTAACAAGCGATATATTTCACAACCGGTTTCGGGCCCTAAACGGGCCCTTCGTCAGGGGTAACGATAACAACTGACAGCTACCGACGCTTGGATCGGCGCAAATTATCACTGTCATCTAATTATGCGCGTTCAGCGCCACAAGTCAAGCGCAGATGTTGCAATTCACCGAGACCTCAAGGTAACAAATGACGTAGGTTATAAACGAACGTACACAAGCATAGTTTGCACCATTCAGCCTGAGAACATTCTGATCGGCGCTGACAAGCACATCCGAATCGCCGACTTCGGATTAAGTGTCGATGCATCGAACATTTGGCCGAGAGAAAACAGAGCGGGAACTCTGGCCTACATGGCCCCTGAAGTCGACGAAAATAAGGTTTATATCGAGAGCCGATGCCGTCCTCCTTTGGGATGATTTCGCCGAAGAGCAAGAGGAGGTGGCGCGAAGTCTCGTCGATCCACGCGCTCCAAACCCTACATATGTTGATCCGCTTCCAGCCCGCCACTTTGGTCGACGAGGTGATCGAGAACCTCGAGCGGGCCGACAGGGAAGGGACGGAAGCGCAGCGCTTGTCTGAGGTGGCCGCCGCGAAGATCAACGCTTTCGACGCGGCCAAGATGAGGGTTCTACGCTGGGTACCCTATGGGCCTAGCAGACGGGCCGGTCTTCTACCGAACTCTGCTCATTCAAAAGACAAAATCCTCATGCTCATCAGATCATTTCCACTCCTATTCCCATCTCAAGACGAGTACACTTGCAACTAGTGCATTTGGTGTGGCCGTGTCAGGCGCATGGGTCATCTTTACTTACACGGCTCGCAACAGACGGTGCAGACGATTATTGGCCCCGTCTGTCCACCTGCGCATTGAGCCAATGACTGCCTTTCTTGGCGAGAGCACAACAGGGCGAGACACAAGAGGAGCGGTCACATACAAGTGGTATTGTGGCGAACATCACATCACCCTTTGTGGCCCCTCCTTTTGGGGAATGAGCATGTCTGGCGCTGACGTCACGTTGTACTTTGCACTAGGTTACGCGCACAGCTGGCCATGACTCAGGCGACCGGTCGAATTTGAGACATACTGTGCTAGTGTACTATAGCTGCAGCTGTTAATAGGGCTTTTAAGGTTCGGCCATTGATCACGTTGCACGTGTCGTAGATGCCTAGCTTTCCATTGGCTGACATTTGTCCTCTTGCAGTTGTTGCTACTGACGCTGCCGCTGGAGGTGGATCTAACGTTGCAGGCGCCGCCTCAGGCGGGCGACATTCTACGAGAGCTTGGCGTGAGCGCCCCAACTGAAACGTAACCCATTCAAAAACGCCAATGCCTTGTGTTGCAACATCGCGCAAAAAATGGACAACCAACCGCTCTCGAGCGTGCGTCAGCTCTTGCATCAGGCTGATTGCGCAAGTTGCTCGCATGCCGGGTGACGAGTCCTGCTGTATCTTCAACCTTTGAATTTCAGCTTCGTCTAGCAACAAGATCAGGTTGACCAGGGTATCCATATTCCTCCACAAGCGAAAACTGCTCTCTAGTTAGCTGCAGCGCAAACGGGGGAATTCGCTACGTGCCTGGATTGGATTTCTACTGTGTAGCGCATCCGTTTGTAGGAGGGCGGAACTGACACAAAGAACTGACCCCAGGGGTTAAGGAGGAGATGCATAGTTAACCTGATAGTACAACGCTATCAACTACTTCACGAGTGGTTTGATACCTAAATTCTTCAATTATAAAATCTAGAACTATTTGCTAATTACTTGACAGACTATGCTCGACACATCCATGAAAAGAAATTTTGAAATTTAAGCTGTTTGAATTTGTCAAAATTTGGGAATTTTGACAAAAACCTTGAAAATATCCCTAATTTCGTTAATTATAAAATCTGAAACTATTTGATAAATACTTGGCAGACTATGCTCGACACATCCGTGAAAAGAAATTTTGAAATTGAAGCTGTTTGAAATTGTCGAAATTTGTGGATTTTAACAAAATCCTTAAAAATATCCCAAATTTCGTTAATTATATTCGCTGAAACTATTTGCTAAATACTTGGCGGACTATGCTCGATACATCGGTGCAAAGAAGTTTTGAAATTTAAGCTGTTTGAATTTGTCAAAATTTGGGAATTTTGACAAAAACCTTGAAAATATCCCTAATTTGGTGAATTCCAAAATCCGAAACTATGTCACAAATTCATCGCGTCTTACGCCCTTTCCATTTCAGCAAAAACTTTGCCGATACGACTTGTAAATAAAAGTGTCATTTTTGACATTTTCGTATTTTAATTGTAAATATCTCGAAATAGCGAAATTAGCAACAGAAACGGACAACGGCACGTTACTCAGCGCATTCGACTCCATCGGATGACACTAACCGTCATGTCTAGTTTTGTGACACACACGGACGGACGGACGGACGGACGGACGGACGGACACACAGACCCACGAACAGACAATAGCGTCCGTATATATACTCGCCGCCCTGGGGGGCGGCGAAAAAAGTTAGTCGGTGTCAGCTCCACTATAGCACTCCGCCCCTTTTGGGGTCGGAGTGCTAACAAAGAAGGGACGGCGATGGCCGCCCACTGTGTGGAAAGTGGTCACGCGTTCGTGAAAGATAACGTCAAAATCAGAGCGCGTCAGTCTGACTACAAGAAGTTGCAGATCAGTGAAGCTGCTCTCATTCTGGCCAATCGCGACAGACTGGTGAATGGGAATGTGGGGTCAACTGACGTAAGCCGCGCGTGGAGTGTGATAGCGCCCATGCTTAAGTAGTGTCGTTGTTCTGTGACATACTGCCGCCAGTGTTCTGCTTCAGGGTAGTGCCACTGAAAATGCCGACGGCGTTGTCGGCGAAACGTCTGGTGAAATAATCTCTGTGCTGTCTTAACCGCGCAGTGAAGAACGTCACATCATGATTGACACCAGCAGCAGCAGTGAGAGTGTCAGCTTCAAACAAGAAGAAGCTATAGGAAACTCTCTGCAATGAAACTTACACAGATTACAGACCAATGCCTTGACACATCCGATACCAATTTTCAGCGTCATACACCCACTCACGTAGGAATTATGGCGCGAAACGCAAAATTAGTCGCGGCTGTTGGCCCTCGTGGAGGAGGATGCCCAGCAGGAAGAGGAGCTGGCGCGCCCTGATTTGGGGTCGGCCGATTGACTTTGCTTTGATCGTTCGCATGCGTGCTATGAGATACAATTTTTGTTCCAAAACCATTCGAAAGCTTGTTTTGCCCTCTTTAAAATGGTACAAGTCGCATCAGATTAAGTCCAGTGTAGCGAAAGTTGTAGCTCACAGAAGCCAGCAAGTCTTGAGAAATTGACCAATTTTGCGTTTTGTGCCACAATTCCCGCATGAGTGGGTGTATGACGCTGAAAATTGGTATCAGATGTGCCAAGACATTGGTCTTTAATCTGTGCAAGTTTCACTGCGTAGAGTTTTCTACAGCTTGCTGTGGATGGTGGGGCTGGATTTTTGGGACACCCGGTACATATGTTGCGTGCGTCACTTTGCGTGTTGCGTGATTTCTCCATACCCGTCACTTCGCTTCAGATGATCTAGCTGATGAGCTACTTGTCGCGAGACGTAAGAAGCGTATGAAGCTCGCTGACGAAATCGGCCCACTAACCCCAAAGCACTCTGTTGGAACAGTTGCTATAGCGGGACTATATAGGGGGACTTCTCTACAAGAAACTCGACGAGCCCAAAGAGGAGCCTCGTAGCGTGGTGTACGAGATCCCATGTGACAACTGCGACCGTGCCTACATAGGCATGACGACGCGTCGCATCAGCAAGCGGGTGGGCGAGCATGCGCACGCCTGTACCCTGGATCTGCCGACACTCAGAAACAAGGGAAACGTGCAGGAGAGCCTGCAGTGAAGCACTCCGACCAGAACGGGAGAAAGCAGACCGCCACTCACTTATCATGAGAAATAAGGCCGATTTCCGCCCAAAGATTCTCCACAAATTCCGCCGGCGCGCGAGTTTCAGAGTACGCATATTCCCTCCACCTACAAGGACCGGCGCGCAGCTGAACTCCACCGAAATCCTGTAGACCAGGCCGAATTGAGTTCAAAATGCGCCATTTCGCTTCGATTCAACCAGTAGCCGGCAGCTAAGATTCGGGCTGCGCCAATCGCAGACTCGCCTTGCCATTTTAGACGGAAAGAATTGACAATTCATGCGCAAATGCTCACTTTGCCACGCCGTCTTTTCGCACTGCATTTCCTTCAATTGTGAAGTTTGAATGCGCGCGCAAATTTAAGTTACAACAGAGAGTACGGTAAAAGTTGCATTCAAATTTGAATGTCGGCATTAGGAAAGTGGCTGTTTGAAGGCAAAATCGACACAAAATGGCGAAACCAATAGCAAATTCGCGTTCCTCGTCGCGAAATACCCTAGAATCGACATTACAAACGTTCAATCACCTCACTTTCAGTTTCGTCGACGTAGGGCTTCGGTAGGTCGAAAATCGCCAAAAACTCGCGAATCTTGATCCGAAACGCGAAAACAATGCCAGATTCGGCATCAGCGACCTCGAAAGCACCGGGATCGACTCCAACATTGATTTTGACCACCCGGGTGGAAATTCGAATTTTGGACGCGGCCGGGGTACGGTAGCCGAAAAAATATTTTTGAAAATCGACTCCGGATCAGTTTTCAACGGGGAATCGCGTGGTGCAGTCCATTTGGCCATAAATCGTCGAAATCGGGCGCTAAAACGGCCGAAAGTCGAAAATTGGAATTTTCGACCCCCGACGGAGACCCGTTGTGACAGCAGAACTCAAGATTTCCTCGGCGGATTTCGGCGATTTTGGTCTTAAACGAAAGAGAACATGATAATCTTGCCGATTTGAGATATCTGGCCCGATCCAACAACTCCCTGATTTACTAGGATTTTTTAAAGGCAATTTTTTGTCAAAAAACCGCTTTCGGCTACCGTAACCCGAGAACGCGTCGGCCGATTGGCTCGGGGTTTTTTTTCCCCTGTTCGCTTCGTCGAGGGCTATAACATATCCAAAGGGCGTCAAAATCGGCCCACTATTCCAGAAATGCCAGCTGGGTGAACACCCTCGCAGTAAGTAAAAATTCAAATTTTTGAATTTTTCTCAAAATTTTCCCACTACGCGAAAAAAACGAAGGCCCGAGCACCCCTAGTATCCCTCGAGAGCTATCGATTAAAAAAAACCCCGTCCAAATCGGGTGAACCACGCGCGAGAAATCTTGGGGCAAAAAAGTTAGTCGGTGTCAGCTCCACTATAGCACTCCGCCCCTTTTGGGGTCGGAGTGCTAACAAAGAAGGGACGGCGATGGCCGCCCACTGTGTGGAAAGTGGTCACGCGTTCGTGAAAGATAACGTCAAAATCAGAGCGCGTCAGTCTGACTACAAGAAGTTGCAGATCAGTGAAGCTGCTCTCATTCTGGCCAATCGCGACAGACTGGTGAATGGGAATGTGGGGTCAACTGACGTAAGCCGCGCGTGGAGTGTGATAGCGCCCATGCTTAAGTAGTGTCGTTGTTCTGTGACATACTGCCGCCAGTGTTCTGCTTCAGGGTAGTGCCACTGAAAATGCCGACGGCGTTGTCGGCGAAACGTCTGGTGAAATAATCTCTGTGCTGTCTTAACCGCGCAGTGAAGAACGTCACATCATGATTGACACCAGCAGCAGCAGTGAGAGTGTCAGCTTCAAACAAGAAGAAGCTATAGGAAACTCTCTGCAATGAAACTTACACAGATTACAGACCAATGCCTTGACACATCCGATACCAATTTTCAGCGTCATACACCCACTCACGTAGGAATTATGGCGCGAAACGCAAAATTAGTCGCGGCTGTTGGCCCTCGTGGAGGAGGATGCCCAGCAGGAAGAGGAGCTGGCGCGCCCTGATTTGGGGTCGGCCGATTGACTTTGCTTTGATCGTTCGCATGCGTGCTATGAGATACAATTTTTGTTCCAAAACCATTCGAAAGCTTGTTTTGCCCTCTTTAAAATGGTACAAGTCGCATCAGATTAAGTCCAGTGTAGCGAAAGTTGTAGCTCACAGAAGCCAGCAAGTCTTGAGAAATTGACCAATTTTGCGTTTTGTGCCACAATTCCCGCATGAGTGGGTGTATGACGCTGAAAATTGGTATCAGATGTGCCAAGACATTGGTCTTTAATCTGTGCAAGTTTCACTGCGTAGAGTTTTCTACAGCTTGCTGTGGATGGTGGGGCTGGATTTTTGGGACACCCGGTACATATGTTGCGTGCGTCACTTTGCGTGTTGCGTGATTTGTCCATACCCGTCACTTCGCTTCAGATGATCTAGCTGATGAGCTACTTGTCGCGAGACGTAAGAAGCGTATGAAGCTCGCTGACGAAATCGGCCCACTAACCCCAAAGCACTCTGTTGGAACAGTTGTGCGACTAAGGTTGAATCGTGGAGCATTTGGGATCAAGTCGAACGTTCCATCGTTCGCTTCTGGGCTGTATCGTATTCATTCAATCAAGAGCGTCGACACTGATATTCGTTATATCGCGTGGCTCTGCTGGAGGACCCGGAGACTCCACTGAAAGGATCATTCAAAAGTCGAGACCTACTAGACCTGGCAAAGGACGTTTATCAGCCCTGAGCCCTGGACCTTGAAAATGACCACCAACCAAACCTGTCAGCGGTCATCAACGCCGCACCTGGCGAGTATGGCTGCTGATAGTGTAGAAGCAGAAGGAGGGATAGTGTAGAAGCAGGAGGAGGGATAGTGTAGAAGCAGAAGGAGGGATAGTGTAGAAGCAGGAGGGATAGTGTAGAAGCAGAAGGAGGGATAGTGTAGAAGCAGGAGGAGGGATAGTGTAGAAGCAGAAGGAGGGAGGGAGGGCATTTTTCACTCGATTCTGAGATTCTAAGTCGGATTCAGCATTAGTTTTACGATGAGAGGCGGCAGAAGCCAAATAGAGGGATAAATAACTGTGGGTGGTAGGAGTTCAAACGGTGGAGTATACTGCGCCGCCCTATCAAGAGCTCTGCGTGCGTGCGTGCGTAAGTGCGTGCGTACGTACGTACGTACGTCACGCTCGCTTCGAGCTTAATAACTCGCTCGTCTGACGTCGTAGGAAGGAGTTTAAGACATCGGTGAGTAGCCCGCCGACTCCTCTAGCCACCTGAGTAGTCAAACCACAAATAAGTTTTCAAACTCGCGCGCTACAGTATCCCAAAGTGGGGTCCATTTTAAGACAAAAGTTGACCAAACCTTGTCAAATCGCATATCAAAGTGAAGCGCTCGAGCTCCTGGGCACGAATCCGACAACAAAAAGTTTCAAAAGTTTCAACAGAGAGCTACAGTAACCAAAACGCGTCGAAAACCGGAAACGAAACGCTTGCTTCGGGCTTAATAACTCGCTTGTCTGATGTTGCTGAGTTGAGTTCGACACATCGACGGGTAGCCCTCGGACTACTCTCGCGAACTGTGACGTCGAAATAGTAACAGGTTTTAAAAATTGCGCGCTACAGCATCCCGAAGTAATGTCTGCGAAAAGTCAAAACTTCATCGAACCTAGTCGAATCGCATATCAAACTGAAGCGCTCGACCTCCTGAGCCAGAATCCGACAACAAAAATTTTTAAAAAGTCAATGAGAGGGCTACAGTAACCAAAACTTGTCACTCGCGCATTGCAGAGCGGCGGTCTTGACATCGCTGAAGAGCTCACTGCAAGCCAAATCAAATCATGCTCACAATTAACCTGTAGTTTTGCGTTAGATTCCAGTGTCTTTTTAAAATTTAGTCTGAAAAGATGATTTTCTTGGTGTAAAGAATTAAACCCGAGCGATACGAATGTTGCGTAGCAAGACCACTCCAAAAAGTGTAGTCGCGAGGAGAGTCAAAGACGCTGCACGAAACCGGAAAGGGCATTGCTACAGTCTCAGTAAAAATTCAAAGCTCAAAACCACTCCGCTTTTTAAAAGAGACTTGTTCTCTTTCAACACTCCTCCTCTTCAACACTTCACAACCACACAAACAACATTGCAAAGGGCGGCGCCCGCCGGCTCGGTCTTGTTCGGCGCGTTGGGGCAGGCGGCATCGTGGGCGGTCCGTCATCTACGCCCTCCAGAAGACCCAATCCTTCTGCCAATCGAGCAGGAAGCCGGGCTCGCGAACGCACGCGCTTCGATATTCAGCGCTTCGAAAGCTTGCACTCGTCGCATTCCAGCGACATCCCCTTCAGGGAACGGTCGTACTCCTCCATACTTTTCGCTTTCAGAGCCATCTTTGTGCAGTTGCAGCAGATGTAGAGGTCGAGCTGCTGGATATGGTATGAGTACATGTCGTGAGGACAGGTGTCCATATTCAACAGAGCTGTCTGAAAGATGAAGAGAGGGTGTTCCCATGCATATGTTACCACGTTGGAGATGCAGTTCATAATGTAAACCGATCGTGTTTTTGCAGTCGATATCTGGATCATCAGTCACGTGCTCTACTGCAAACAATGAAACAAAGGAAGAATCGCTTCGCTCACTCACCAACAAGAAAGTGTGGTGGCACCTCCGGCCCCAGGTTCCCGTCCACGTGTCGTCTGATGCCTCGCTTGGAGTGGCGTGGATCATCTTAGGGCTATCGACGCTCGGCGGGAGCAGACTGTGCGTCTTGAGGCACCCGCTGAGCAATCTTCTGGACTCGTCGTCGAAGCGGTTGATGTAGCACCGCGCTTGCTGTTTCCATAGGTCGGCCTTGATCTTTGCGACCTGATTGACGCCCTGCTCCACTGTTACTCAACGCATTATTCGGGGTTTGAAATGGGGAGGTGGTGTCCTCCACGGGCGCCTCCCCCTTCGGACTTCAGCTTCTTCTTGCTTTCCTCTCTGGGGTTGTGGGGGTCATAGGGGTAGTGACCTCCACGGGCATAACGCGGATTGGCGCGTCCATGATAACAGGGGCTTTCAATCTCAGCTTTTCAGAAGACAAGTTGTGCAAGGTTATGGGAGATCTAGACGGGTTGTGTGTGTGTGTGTGTGTGGTGACAGCAATCGCAACAACGGCTTAAGCCTGGATCTGCAGTGTGAACGGGGGGGGGGGGGGGGAGTGTGTGGAGCGCTCATCCGTTTGTAGGAGGACGGAACCGACACAAAGAACGGGCCCCAGGGGTCAACGAGATGCAAACTTAACCTGTTAGTGTAACGATAACAACTATGTACAACGTGCGTGATTTGACCATCAGCTTGTTACTACATCATGAATGAAATTGTTTAAAATTGGAACGCAAGTGGTTTTATTTCCAAACATTGTTTATTTGCGAAGCTCAGGTTCTCAGGAAAGAGTTTACCCTTGGATATCTGCGCGACTTGACTGGCATTATCTCACCGCTATCCCCTTACCGGGTTTTTCCGAAAAAGCGCCCCGGGGCGCTAATTAGGTTTTGCCACTTCCAGCGGGAGCAGAATCAAACCAAATAAGCGCCCCGGGGCGGTTAATTGGAATGTCGAATCTAATACTTTGTCAGCACTTCCATACAATACATAGCTTGTGCTCAAAATAAGTGCACAACCAGTTAATACTGTTTATACACGATCGGTATTAACTAGTTTGAATACATAATTGTGTGAATTCTCTTATGAAATGGAGAATTCAGACTCAAAGCAAACGCTGAAACCCCAATTGTCTTGGTGACTGACTAGCACAAGGTTGTGAAATGAACCTTTCGTTCAAGAAATCTTTTCTCCAAATAAGCGCCCCGGGCGCTTATTTGGAAAGGCATGCCAAATAAGCGCCCTTGGGGCGCTTGTTTGGGGGGGGGGGGGGGGGCGCTTTTTGGGAAACACCCGGTACCCTCTATGGCGTGCTGCACGCCGTGCTGCGTCTGGCGTGCGTCTTGTGTGTACGAGGGATGCTTTTCGGCCCAAACTGTTGATGAGGGAAGGGAGTGGGGGGGGGGGGGGGGGGGGGGGGGGGGGGGGCGTTCGGAATGTACTCATACCGTATAAAACGATGCGTAATGCACATTCTCTGTCGGAATGCAAGCCGCACAGGCAAGCTAATATCATGCTAGGGTTAACTACGCACATCGCTCATTACATTCTGCATTGTGTAAGTGCAAAGTGACGTCATGTTAACGGCTAGCCATCTGTGTTTGTCTTAACATGGCTCCATTGTCACAGTCTCAAAAGGAGCTAATTCGCAAACTCTGGCTTCACGGGCCTAGCCGGTTTTCAGGCGCAGATCGATTTGCAAGAGTTGCCAAATCAGAAACAGAGTTAAAGGTGGCTTCGCTGAAGTCCATCTCTGACTATGTGCGTACATTTGTACCGTACGCCAAATTTGCAGAAAGCAGCAAGTCGCAAAAAGGCTTCAAAACCTATCCCTATCAATATGAGCCTCGTCTCGGTGGTCTCCAAGTGACACATTGTTCATAAAGAGCCACCGAATAGTTGTGTTTCGAGACAGCCTTAGCGGGCGAGTGTTCCTCTGCTGTCTGCGAGATGGGTGATTGACTTGCGAGCTGGGTGATTGACTTGCGAGTTGGGAGTATTAAGGAGAAGCCGCCGTGGTTGTCATCCACAGCATCACAGCAGGGTTCGGAGTGTCCATCCCGTCACAGGCCGCCTAGCCTACCACTACATGTGCACGCAAAACTACGCGAGCGCAAGGGAGGAGAATGCTGCCAGTGCCGACAAACTAGGAACCAGCTAGGCACCATTGTCCACTCACCCACAATACCAAGCATGAGACAGCGCGAGCAAAGCAGAAAATTCGACGAGTGGAAAAGCGAAATGAAAGCTCTTGTGGAGGATGACAGCTAAAATCTTTGTCTCGTTATTATCCATAGTCATGGAAGATGGCCGTTTCGACACAGAGTAACAAGCGATATATTTCACAACCGGTTTCGGGCCCTAAACGGGCCCTTCGTCAGGGGTAACGATAACAACTGACAGCTACCGACGCTTGGATCGGCGCAAATTATCACTGTCATCTAATTATGCGCGTTCAGCGCCACAAGTCAAGCGCAGATGTTGCAATTCACCGAGACCTCAAGGTAACAAATGACGTAGGTTATAAACGAACGTACACAAGCATAGTTTGCACCATTCAGCCTGAGAACATTCTGATCGGCGCTGACAAGCACATCCGAATCGCCGACTTCGGATTAAGTGTCGATGCATCGAACATTTGGCCGAGAGAAAACAGAGCGGGAACTCTGGCCTACATGGCCCCTGAAGTCGACGAAAACAAGGTTTATATAGAACTTTTGTTTTCTAGCATCCTACTGATATTAGTTACAGTACGATGTCTCAGATGCACCGCTACTCAGCGGATGTGTGGAGTATTGGGTGCATTTTCTACGAGTTTCTGACTGTGGAAATGTGGTTTGACGACGATGCCAATGCCAATGGGTGGGCCCAGGAAAGGGTCAACAACAGACTGGACAAGGTCATACTGGACCCCGTGGCGAAACAGTACCACACAGATCTGAAAAAGCTAGGAATCGTGAGGATCTCCCTATATTTTATGTACATTAGGTGCTCTACGCCAGTTGGGTGCAATTCAGGACTGGGGTCAATGGCAATGAATATGTGCCCTGACTTAGTAGGCAAAGGGTCAGGGTGAGCAAGGGGCCCTACTTAGATATGCACGTACGCACCCACGCACGTACGTACGCTCTTGATAGGGTTCGCTCGGCTGAGACCGAGTGAAAAAAATGTCTCGCTTTGTAAAAGAAGTAGGAGTTTTCTGCCCATGGAGAACACTGCGAGGAGAAAGAGAACTATATTTGGTTGAAATAAAACAAACTGTGAATGCTTGTTATCGTTGACTGACATTTGTCCTCAGGTCGGAACAGTCAGCAGGGGGGAGCAGTAGACTGGAGTAATCCATGCTGCGAGATGTGTCGTTGGCATTCATAGTCATTTGTGGAAGATGGCTGGCTGAGTAACCGGCGAGTAACAGAAGATCTGAGTAACAGGCGAAATATTTCCCAACTGGTTTCGGGACCTAAACGGACGCTTCTTCAGGGGTAACAGCAACAACTGACGGCCGACAACGCTTGGAGCAGCGCGTAAACTATCACGGTCATCTAAACATACGCGTTCAGCGTCATAAGTCAAACGTAGATGTTGTCACGCGTTTGATAGGAAAAACTGAGATCAGCATCAGCTAGTAAGTCTATTGGGACCAGAAAAGAAGGACTTGTTGGATGGTGTTGGAGGCACAGGGCCAAAGAAGGTAGGCGCGCACTTGCAAGAGTGCGTCGCCTTGAAAGTGATGAGGTGGGCCATTTGGGGCCAGCTTAACGCGATGAAGAAGGCGGGGCAGGATATCACCTCCAAGCTGAAGCAGATCGATCTTTCAACCTCATTCCCAGTGCTGGAGTCCACTGACAATGGATGGGAATGGGATGAAGATGGACAATGAATGAATGAACAATGAAGAAGACAATGGATGGGAATGGTCGAGAGCAGGTGGTCGCGGCAAACACAAAGAATTTGTGGGGCTTGGCCTGGGCCCACATCATCAACGAGGTCCAGAGGACGCGTGTGATCAAGGCCAACACCAAGCAAAGAAGAGCGCTTGCGAGTGCCGACATGTTCTTCTTCTTTCACGTCATCGCTTGTGTACTCGTCTTCGGACTATGAGCCAGTCGTGTTTTAGCACTTGCGAGTTTTTGATCTCCACTGTTGTAGAATGAGCTTGAGCTCAGCACACGCAACAGCGCACACAATTGCATACCATGCACAACAAATTTTCACAGAGGTTTCACTCGTTACTTCAGTTCAATAGCCACGCAAATCGTGAACTCTAGCGCATATCTAGTCGAGTGCGGGCCTCGCGCAGCGCAGTTCCGATGGCTTCTCGAGGGCTCCAGAAAGGCGTCGACCCTGTAACTGGGCGGGCAGCGGCCGTCGACCAGGCACTGAAGGGGCGGCAGCTTCCCTTGTGCCTCGCCATTTCTGCTGAAGAGCGCGCTGTATTTCATAAGAACGCTTGAGGAGTCCGCAGGCTATCCGACGATGTTTCAAACTACATTCTACGACGTCAGCCCATAGGACATTTTAGATAGATCTCATTTGATACTGTGCCCCTGCCAGTGCCTACATTTAGGAGCGCAAAAGCTCCCATGCCTGTGTACACACAACAGACTATTGGGTGTAGCCCATAAACATTTGGGTTTTGCTGTCAGGAGAACAATGCAGCGCGCGCGTGCACGGAATGACCCTATAATTCTGTAGCGCCTGTCGTGCGCTTGCCGAGCGAGCTGTACCTCCCTCTCGAAACTGACTGTTGCGCCTGCCCTGGTCACTCGTAAGGTACTTTGGGTAGACGAGCCACCCCTTACACCTGACAAGCTGTGTGTGTAAAAAGTTCAACCTATACTTTGTGTCTGTCACATCTTGGTGAACAGCATAGTGAACTTAATACACATCATTAGCCGCATCTGGAGAAATTAGCTTGAGAACGTCTGGCATAAACCAAGTGCAGCTATTACCACGATACGGTTGTCTGTACAGCTGATCTAAGTGATCAGTGATATCGCCGCGTTCGCTATATGTTATCGGCATGATACGACGCCGTTCATCTAAAGTTACTAGCTGTGTGAAATGCTCACATCCAACAAAAAAACTTGCCAACCATGGAAACCTGCTAGCGTCTGAACTCGGCAAACAACTTGGCCCACTTTTGGAGCAACCGGACGCGACTACGACAATGACTCAGCAACAGAAACGGACGCCAAGACTTCGCTGGGTATTACCGACGCCATCGTGTGACAAGATGCCAATCGACGGGGTGGTGGTGTGAGCGTGGGTATAGTCTTCAACGAAACTCGCTACCGCTAGCATTGGATACAGAGATTTAAGGTTATGTAAAACATTTTGCTGACGTGGACAAACCAGAAGCCGCTACGCCGATAATTGTTTGGCTGTTCGGTGTCAAAACGTAAATGACAAAACCAGAATAAAGCGCAGCAAAACAGCAAAAGGGTCGCCGAGGATCGAACCTCGGTCGGCTCGCACGTTTTTGCGCGCGATCCGGCGGCTTTCCCGCCTACGCCATGCTGTCGCATTACAGCGCTTCTCAAAACGGCGCTCTTATACTCTCAGTTGGCGTCTATTCAGCAGACTACGGTGCTTTAGCACTTGATATGCCCCGTAAGCACCGTAACATTGCAAATAGAGATAATTTGTCGAAAAATTTCAAACTTCAAACGTTACACCCACCTTCATTCTGAAAATAGCAACAGCTAATATCATCGGATCCGTAATCGGCGACATCGACTCTACCTGACGCCATCTGTCACGTGTTTTACTTCGGCTGGACAAAAAAGTTCGCGGACTACACATCGTCATCTGTATATATACACATCGCCGCGCTGAGGCGCGGCGAAAAAATGACTGATTCCTCTGTCCCAGTCACTCCTACTAAGGCACTTGCAGTAAGCGAGGGCGCCATGGGTCGAGAGATAATTAACTGGCGGAAAGTGTGGTCAACAGGCGCATAGTTCTATGGTGCTTTCTTCGCACGCTCGAGGCTGCAAGTCCACTCTCACTCGACTCTGTCCGCTTGTACCGATTTCGTGCGTTTCTGAGATACATTGTATATACAGAACAAGTGGAGATGTTTCGAACAAACCACAGATACCACAAACCACAGATAGGAAACGCACAGACACCATAACAAAGGACAATATGGAACTGCGTCTGTCGTGACTCAGAACGGTAACAAGGCGGTCATGAAGACGTCGACCTTGAACACTAACTGGCGTCGATGCGTGTTTCGAACCGAAGTCGATATCCTGCGTCGTTTGCCTAACAAGGACTACTCCGAGGTGATTTGTCTTTCTTGTGGCTTCTCATTTGGTTGACGAGTTACATAGCATCCTCATACATAGCTCATGCTTGATTTATAATGTTGTCTGGACATCGGTTCAGAGCAATACCATCAGAAAACTCCTGCTGGAATACGCCTCCAGAGTCAAGCTGTACCAACTGTTCGAGAAGTATGGATGCTTCTGCGAGACGGTGGTGAAGTAGTTTGGGAGTGAGATCATCGTGGGTCTCGCTTTCTTTACCTCCTACAATGTGGCCCACACCACAATGCGCGTACACTGGCGCGAATGCAGTGGTGAGCTGGAGTGCTGTATTGTGGTGTTGGCAGATGAGACGGTGTGTACGTGTGCCTCGCGACGCAAATGCAGTGGTGATGCTTCAGTGGTACTAGCATCACTTGTTAGCTGACATTTGTCCTCCGACAGTAGGTGCTAGGTGTAGAACACATTTTGTGATATGAAACGAAATGTTACCTCCCAGCCATTGTATCCTCCGTCAATTATCAGGTGGGAACGAAAGCCGTTCAAAACCCAGTCACTGAAGAAGCTGTTGTACATCCAAGCCGGCATGTGTCGGTGAATCACAACCGTTTGCAAGATGGTGACATGACCTGGGATGTTTCTGAAGGAGAGTTAACTGAGAACTGCAACTTACAAGAAAACGAGTTCCCAATTGTCACCCCGGATCCAGAATAGTGTCCAAACGATTGGCGATTTGATTGGCCTCAGCTAGGTTCGCAACAAACCAAAGAATTCTTTTGTTGTCGAAAGCTTTGGCAACTCTCTCGATATCACCAATGATTGATCCGGTGGACGTACTGAATGCAGTCCGATGGTCTAATATCAAGTTAGAGTACATAAAGTACTGAACAAGAGTAGATTTCGCTAACATAGTCGTCTGTCTCATATCTTCAGATATCAGAACTTCCAAGTTTTCATAATTCAACAGTACTAATGCCGGTAATAGAGTTCTCGCATAAAACAAACGCACACTGCAAAAACGTGTCGATTACACTAGGCCGAAGGAAAGAGAATCAAGGTCACGTACGGTGTGCAACGCATAGAAGAGCCATATACTTTGTGCCGACGTGCAGTGTGTTATCGTGTGCCAGAACCTTGGAGACGTGTGGAGTGCTACCTTTGCTGTGTGCCATGGAAGAACGAAAGTGAACGACTGTGTGTTCTATCGCAGAATTGGTTGCCACATGATGGCCAAATCGTCGTCCTTATGGTAAAATGAGCTATGGTCACATTTTTTCGCCCGGCCTCAGCCGGGCGAACCCCTACGAGAGCTCTTCGTCCGTACGTATGTTCGTTCGTACGTAAGTACGTACGTCACGCTCTCATATCTCGGTGTTGGTAAGTCGTAGGAAGGCGATCTTGGGCTCTACGGAAAGGTCTTGACTCACTGATCATTCAGCTAAGAGGTTTCGAAATTCAAAACTTTGAATTTCGCGAGTTACAGTAACCCGAAGGTCGAAACGGAAAACGGCTCTAACGCGCTCGACGTACGTCGTAGAGCGGCGTGCGATAGGTCAACTAAAAGGTCTCGACGTGCCCTTTCGCTTGGCATAAAAAAGTTTTTTAATTACGCAAACACGCAACACGAAAAGCGACATTCTCGCGTTTTTAACGCAGAAATCGCTCTAACTCGCTCAGCGTGCGTCGTAGGGAGATGATCTTGGGTTGGTTGGATAGCTCTCGACTCACTGATCATTTGTTCTTCTATTGGTCGAAACTCAAAAGTTTGAATTTCGGGAGTTAAAGGGAAATAAAACAAACTGTGAATGCTTGTTATCGTTGACTGACATTTGTCCTCAGGTCGGAACAGTCAGCAGGGGGGAGCAGTAGACTGGAGTAATCCATGCTGCGAGATGTGTCGTTGGCATTCATAGTCATTTGTGGAAGATGGCTGGCTGAGTAACCGGCGAGTAACAGAAGATCTGAGTAACAGGCGAAATATTTCCCAACTGGTTTCGGGACCTAAACGGACGCTTCTTCAGGGGTAACAGCAACAACTGACGGCCGACAACGCTTGGAGCAGCGCGTAAACTATCACGGTCATCTAAACATACGCGTTCAGCGTCATAAGTCAAACGTAGATGTTGTCACGCGTTTGATAGGAAAAACTGAGATCAGCATCAGCTAGTAAGTCTATTGGGACCAGAAAAGAAGGACTTGTTGGATGGTGTTGGAGGCACAGGGCCAAAGAAGGTAGGCGCGCACTTGCAAGAGTGCGTCGCCTTGAAAGTGATGAGGTGGGCCATTTGGGGCCAGCTTAACGCGATGAAGAAGGCGGGGCAGGATATCACCTCCAAGCTGAAGCAGATCGATCTTTCAACCTCATTCCCAGTGCTGGAGTCCACTGACAATGGATGGGAATGGGATGAAGATGGACAATGAATGAATGAACAATGAAGAAGACAATGGATGGGAATGGTCGAGAGCAGGTGGTCGGGGCAAACGCAAAGAATTTGTGGGGCTTGGCCTGGGCCCACATCATCAACGAGGTCCAGAGGACGCGTGTGATCAAGGCCAACACCAAGTAAAGAAGAGCGCTTGCGAGTGCCGACATGTTC
Organism: Linhomoeus sp. GSCO2_2; assembly: GCA_030248115.1. Classification (NCBI taxonomy): domain Eukaryota; kingdom Metazoa; phylum Nematoda; class Chromadorea; order Monhysterida; family Linhomoeidae; genus Linhomoeus; species Linhomoeus sp. GSCO2_2. Next base: position 110,094 of record JASAMZ010000972.1, on the reverse strand, counting down.
TTCTTCTTTCACGTCATCGCTTGTGTACTCGTCTTCGGACTATGAGCCAGTCGTGTTTTAGCACTTGCGAGTTTTTGATCTCCACTGTTGTAGAATGAGCTTGAGCTCAGCACACGCAACAGCGCACACAATTGCATACCATGCACAACAAATTTTCACAGAGGTTTCACTCGTTACTTCAGTTCAATAGCCACGCAAATCGTGAACTCTAGCGCATATCTAGTCGAGTGCGGGCCTCGCGCAGCGCAGTTCCGATGGCTTCTCGAGGGCTCCAGAAAGGCGTCGACCCTGTAACTGGGCGGGCAGCGGCCGTCGACCAGGCACTGAAGGGGCGGCAGCTTCCCTTGTGCCTCGCCATTTCTGCTGAAGAGCGCGCTGTGTTTCATAAGAACGCTTGAGGAGTCCGCAGGCTATCCGACGATGTTTCAAACTACATTCTACGACGTCAGCCCATAGGACATTTTAGATAGATCTCATTTGATACTGTGCCCCTGCCAGTGCCTACATTTAGGAGCGCAAAAGCTCCCATGCCTGTGTACACACAACAGACTATTGGGTGTAGCCCATAAACATTTGGGTTTTGCTGTCGGGAGAACAATGCAGCGCGCGCGTGCACGGAATGACCCTACAATTCTGTAGCGCCTGTCGTGCGCTTGCCGAGCGAGCTGTACCTCCCTCTCGAAACTGACTGTTGCGCCTGCCCTGTTCACTCGTAAGGTACTTTGGGTAGCCGAGCCACCCCTTACACCTGAAAATGACTGATTCCTCTGTCCCAGTCACTCCTACTAAGGCACTTGCAGTAAGCGAGGGCGCCATGGGTCGAGAGATAATTAACTGGCGGAAAGTGTGGTCAACAGGCGCATAGTTCTATGGTGCTTTCTTCGCACGCTCGAGGCTGCAAGTCCACTCTCACTCGACTCTGTCCGCTTGTACCGATTTTGTGCGTTTCTGAGATACATTGTATATACAGAACAAGTGGAGATGTTTCGAACAAACCACAGATACCACAAACCACAGATAGGAAACGCACAGACACCATAACAAAGGACAATATGGAACTGCGTCTGTCGTGACTCAGAACGGTAACAAGGCGGTCATGAAGACGTCGACCTTGAACACTAACTGGCGTCGATGCGTGTTTCGAACCGAAGTCGATATCCTGCGTCGTTTGCCTAACAAGGACTACTCCGAGGTGATTTGTCTTTCTTGTGGCTTCTCATTTGGTTGACGAGTTGTCCTGCATACATAGCTCATGCTTGATTTATAATGTTGTCTGGACATCGGTTCAGAGCAATACCATCAGAAAACTCCTGCTGGAATACGCCTCCAGAGTCAAGCTGTACCAACTGTTCGAGAAGTATGGATGCTTCTGCGAGACGGTGGTGAAGTAGTTTGGGAGTGAGATCATCGTGGGTCTCGCTTTCTTTACCTCCTACAATGTGGCCCACACCACAATGCGCGTACACTGGCGCGAATGCAGTGGTGAGCTGGAGTGCTGTATTGTGGTGTTGGCAGATGAGACGGTGTGTACGTGTGCCTCGCGACACAAATGCAATGGTGATGCTTCAGTGGTACTAGCATCACTTGTTAGCTGACATTTGTCCTCCGACAGTAGGTGCTAGGTGTAGAACACATTTTGTGATATGAAACGAAATGTTACCTCCCAGCCATTGTATCCTCCGTCAATTATCAGGTGGGAACGAAAGCCGTTCAAAACCCAGTCACTGAAGAAGCTATTGTACATCCAAGCCGGCATGTGTTGGTGAATCACAACCGTTTGCAAGATGGTGACATGACCTGGGATGTTTCTGAAGGAGAGTTAACTGAGAACTGCAACTTACAAGAAAACGAGTTCCCAATTGTCACCCCGGATCCAGAATAGTGTCCAAACGATTGGCGACTTGATTGGCCTCAGCTAGGTTCGCAACAAACCAAAGAATTCTTTTGTTGTCGAAAGCTTTGGCAACTCTCTCGATATCACCAATGATTGATCCGGTGGACGTACTGAATGCAGTCCGATGGTCTAATATCAAGTTAGAGTACATAAAGTACTGAACAAGAGTAGATTTCGCTAACATAGTCGTCTGTCTAATATCTTCAGATATCAGAACTTCCAAGTTTTCATAATTCAACAGTACTAATGCCGGTAATAGAGTTCTCGCATAAAACAAACGCACACTGCAAAAACGTGTCGATTACACTAGGCCGAAGGAAAGAGAATCAAGGTCACGTACGGTGTGCAACGCATAGAAGAGCCATATACTTTGTGCCGACGTGCAGTGTGTTATCGTGTGCCAGAACCTTGGAGACGTGTGGAGTGCTACCTTTGCTGTGTGCCATGGAAGAACGAAAGTGAACGACTGTGTGTTCTATCGCAGAATTGGTTGCCACATGATGGCCAAATCGTCGTCCTTATGGTAAAATGAGCTATGGTCACATTTTTTCGCCCGGCCTCAGCCGGGCGAACCCCTGCGAGAGCTCTTCGTCCGTACGTATGTTCGTTCGTACGTACGTACGTACGTCACGCTCTCATATCTCGGTGTTGGTAAGTCGTAGGAAGGCGATCTTGGGCTCTACGGAAAGGTCTTGACTCACTGATCATTCAGCTAAGAGGTTTCGAAATTCAAAACTTTGAATTTCGCGAGTTACAGTAACCCGAAGGTCGAAACGGAAAACGGCTCTAACGCGCTCGACGTACGTGGTAGAGCGGCGTGCGATAGGTCAACTAAAAGGTCTCGACGTGCCCTTTCGCTTGGCATAAAAAAGTTTCTTAATTACGCAAACACGCAACACGAAAAGCGACATTCTCGCGTTTTTAACGCAGAAATCGCTCTAACTCGCTCAGCGTGCGTCGTAGGGAGATGATCTTGGGTTGGTTGGATAGCTCTCGACTCACTGATCATTTGTTCTTCTATTGGTCGAAACTCAAAAGTTTGAATTTCGGGAGCTACAGTAACCCAAAGGTTTAAAACGTGAAACTTATCTAACTCGCTCGTCTTTGGTCATAGAGAGACGATCTTGAGTTCGTTGAATACCTTTTGGCACACTGATAGTTCCGTTAAGAGAAGTCGAAATTCAAAAGTTTGAATTGCGCGCGCTACAGTAACCTGAAGGCCCAAAACGTAAAACGGCAAAACGGCTCTAACACGCTCGTCTTACGTCGTAGAGGGCCGTGCGATAGGTCAACTAAAAGGTCTCGACGTGCTCTTTCACTTGGCGTGAAAAATTTGTTAATTGCGCAAACACGCACCACGAAAAGCGACATTCTCGCGTTTTTAGCATAGAAATCGCTCTAACTCGCTCAGCGTGCGTCGTCGAGAGACGATCTTGAGTTGCTGGATAGCTCTTGACTCACTGATCATTTGTTCTTCGATTGGTCGAAACTCAAAAGTTTGAATATAGCAAGCTACAGTAATCCAAAGGTTTAAACAGCAAATCGGCCCTAACTCGCTCGTCTTACGTTGTAGAGCGGCATTCGTTCGATCGTTTGAAAGCTTACGATGAGGCAGTTGTTGAACACTCCTAAAGAAATACTTGTGTTTTTTTAAAATCTTGTCTTACGAACAAGTTTGTCTGCTAAAAAATTAATCCCGGGCGGGTCCTTTCAAAACACGATAAAGGCTTCACTGTCAACCTACGAGCCACCAAATAGCGTACACTCTGACCCCTCACTGCAAGTTTCAGTACCAGTGCCCAAAGATTAGTAGTCAGATGTGCTAACCTGCTAGGCTAATGGAGCTCTGGGACAACCCCATAGGGTTCTATTCGAGGGATGGGGTTGTATTTTTCAGAGGGGCCTTTAGGGTGGGGGTCTATTCGAGGGGGGGGGGGGGGGGGTTCTATTCGACAGATGGGGTTCTAATCGGGGAAATACGGTAACTGAAACTCATCTAACTCTGCTAGCGAGGCCAGTCCAACCGATGCTTTCTGGGGTATCGCACGGTCTAGCACTGACCCATTGGCCATGAAACCGGCATTCTGGAGAGGGGAGAATCATCTGGGTCAGGCGCTGGGCCAGATAAGGGATGAGTTGCAAAGCGGCCAGCTGTGCCCAACAAAGAAATAGAGGAGAAAGTGATAGACCATATATGTATCGCTATCGATGGGTGATACAATGTACCGGGTATCCACCAAACGCATGTCTTCTTGGGTCGAATACCAATGGAAGCGACATGGGAAAGTAGCAAAAAGTTATTGCCCCAGCCGGGAATCGACCCCGGGCAATTGCTGCTACCTATATACATATAAACACAGCAACGTGCACCTCTACACCACTGGGGCTTTCCCTGTCGCCCTAAAAAGCGAGTTTTTATAACATGCATGGTCGCAGAGACGTCCCAGAATGGGACCTGGCGGGTAGGGGGAGCCCTCGTCGTATGGGTCCGTTCGAAAATTGCTCGTGGGCAACCCGAACGGCGGAGCAGGTGCGGCCGGAAGGCGGCGCCCCGCCGGGAGGCTCTGGAGGCCAACCGTACCCCCACTCGAATTGAGGCCCGTATTTTGCAATTTTGCGCAATTTCGCACCTATGCTTCACCACAGGGGGGCCACCATAAGCTTCCGTTGTCCCCCGGGGCCACCCAAGGCTTTTGACGGAGGACGGGCTCAAGCTGGTCACAGAAGATAACTAATCGGCGGGCTCGTCCCGGGAACTGGTTCGTCTTTTGGATGAATGTGGTCGTGTCTCGGCCCCTTGTTGTTGTTCTACTCGTACAACTTCTACACGTACTAAATTCTCGTACTAAATTGTTGTTGTGTAGTGCATGGGGAAGGGGGATGTTGTGGAACGCTTCAAAAGCAGGTTCGACTTGCGTTGCGTTGCCCCCTGCAAGAGCGCAGGCGAAGGAAGCGGACCGACCAGCCGTCCACCCCATCCTCTATCTGCACGGCCAGAGGTTGACAAGCAAGACGGTACTGTTGCGCCTGCTGCTCAAGGCCGTGGGTCGGACGGACAGCGCCAGTCGCTCCCTCACGGAGAAGGCACTTCTGGATCAGGCCTCTATCTCGACAGTCCCCTTCGGCTTCAACGACCTGACCGACTCCAAGCTGCTCAGCAGGCGGCTACACGTATGATTGTAGGCATCACCGCTGAGCACAGCATAGTCGGCTGTGCGCCAAAGCCGTTTGTAGGAGAGTCTTTCCGAGCAGGTCGAAGCATCTGTATCTGCTGAACGTGTCCATCCTCGATGGTGCTGATGTTGGTCTGAACTCGTTACTGTTCTGTTAGGACAATTTACCTCAATGGCTGTAGAAGTCTGTCTGTAGGCTGTTCTGTCTGTAGAAGTCTGTATGGCTAGACCAATTTACCTCAATAAAACGTTTGCTCTGACAGCGCGCTCGGCAACCAATGATCAGCCATACTACGCCAAGAATCATCCTGAAGGCGAAGACAGCGGCCGGCCAGAGCCCCTTCTCCAGCGTCGTAGAAGCCTCGGAGAAGCCTCCCAACCCATTTTGGGCTATGTAGGCGCTGGCTTGGGTGACTTGGGAAGGGCGCACGTCCCAGATGGCGCCCAGCGTGTTTCGGGCGTGAACGGTCGCCGAAGAGATGCCCCCCCCCACAGGTCGTTCTGGTAGGCTCGCCGACTGGTGCCGATCTGGGTGGCGGTCGACTGCGACTTAAGGGCTCAGCTGGTGACGGCTCGGGCGGCGGCCGATGGGCGTCCATCTCCGACAGCACCAACCGATGGCGGAGCTCGGATGGCGGCTGGTGGGACAACGTTGGGTGGCATGGCGAACGGCTGGTCGAAGACCACCTGCAGCCCATTGGCCCTGTCTTCCATGAAGCACGACCACTCACTTCCATCTCATCATATCGTCGACGTCGGCTGGCTCGTCCCAGTGGATCAAGTTGCCCACGGGGTACGGTTCAGTGGCGGTACCTCTGATGCCCCAAGGGCCTGCCACGAACAGGCAGTAGCAGGTCCTGTCCTCGCGAAAGGGCTTGAAGATGGCTTCGTATTGGTTGACGGCCATGTCCCGGTGGACGGACCAGGGGTCCAAGTCAAAAGATTCCAGCAGAGTCATTAGGCTCCTGCCGGTGGTCCTGGTTTTCACGAAGACGATGGTCTTCTTAACGAAACCTCTCATAAGATTCTTGACGCTGACAAACTTCCCGCCCAGATTGGGCGTGTTGGGGCTAAAGTGATGCTACCAGCGATTAACACATACATAGGCACACACATTAACGCAGGACGCTGCACATTCATCCAAAAGTTTATAGCTCGATTGTTACCATACAAGGTTTGCACTCACACATGTATGACAACCATGGCGGTCTTGTCGCGGACGGGAAAGTTGGAGTCTTTTGCTGTTGCAGTAAAGAAGCGTAGACGAGAAGAGTCTCTTGCTGTTGCAGTAAAGAAGCGTAGACGAGAAGAGGGGCGCAGATGCGTTAAAAGGAAAGGTCGACAGAGGGTGGACAGTTCGACAGTCAGTTTGACCAACCAAGCCCCTTCACACAGCGACGCCTGTCGGCTCTTCGTCGAGAGGCTCTCATCCATTGACGGTAGGGGTAATGGCATCGTACCGAACAATCGAGACAAAGCGTAGAGTCTGAGATCGTCGTCACTTCTCAATCTATGGAAGAACTTGTGACGTTGAGAAGCAGATGCGATAACACGCAGTAGGCGGTTAATTCGTGGAGAGGGTGATTTCGCAGGTCGTGTCTAGTCGGCACGCAGTTTCCAAGACGAATGAGTAGCTGTTCTCGATCGAGTCAATGAGAATGTCCAGCATCTCCAAGCAATACTGACGCAAAGTCATGGAGAGACACTCGTGTTCTTCGAGTGAATGCGTTCCACTTCGACACTGTTTACACTTGACTCGGGCGGCCGTTCTAGCGGCGCAGTAAAAGAACGCATCCAGATAAATCCTGCACATGCTCAGTAAAAGAACGCATCCAGATAAATCCTGCACAAGCATGTTTATGCTTCCAGAGGATTGTCGCTTGGAATCGGCGGTTCAATCAGTGTGCAAAACAAGCGGAAGATCAAAGCGCGCCTCATTTGCTTGGTTTTGCAAGATTTTGCAAGATCGGCGGAACCAATTGTCAAACAAAAGGTTTTTCACAATGTAGAGAGCTGCGCGCCACGCGACGCGTTCCGTGTCGCCCTTCAGTTCCAGGCAAATTGCTTTATGAAACTGTTTGGTATCGCACACCAAAGGAATCAGTCTGTCCAATTCAGCAAAGTGTCGTTGAGATGAAAGCTGGCCGGAAGGTAGGTAAGTGTCGCTCGGATGTCTTCGTACTGGCTGCTTTGCAAAATGAATCTGAATCGTCTGTGGTGCTCGGAGCGTGCAGCGCACACGGAAATCCATTCTCCCTAGTCCCTGCTCTTCTCTCGTAGGACGCAAGCTGCACGTTTCGATACGGCGAGGAAACTCTGGACACCCCTCTGGTCACACCTCTGGAGGGCCCCAAGGGACCCCTCTGAAGAAGGTGACGCACTTCTCTGTGGTAGTACATTACTAAAGTTGGCCTAGATGATGCAAATCACTCGTCCACATTTGCGTCGAGGACAATTGTCAGCCGGCGGTAGGCCAGTTGTTTACCCCCCATTCGACAGTGGAAAGGAATTAAAAGGCTTTTAGGAGGCCAGGTGTGCAGTTTAGGCAGCCGCGCGAAAGTGCATTATCTCCTTCATGCTCTGCAGATTACCCACGCGCTTTTGACCATAGAGATTCTCCTATGGGCTAAAAAAGACTCTAGTTAATGTAAACTGTAGTTGAACGTCTTCAGGTTTGTCAAAGCTGGTTAGCCCTTCTCTCAAAGCACAGTTCGAAGCCAACCACGTTATCTTTGTGCCTCATGGCTATAGGGGGGACGACGGAGGCGACAACGTGTGCTTTCTTACCAAAACAGTCTATCTAGCCCACCTGGATGACGTGTCTTGCATGAACAAGAGAATGTGCGATCTCGAGCTTCACGCAAGTGAGTCGCTTTTAAACTACTGTACAGTGTCGTTATGTGCGTCGTCGTCGTCGTCGTCGTCGTCGTCGTCGAGTGTCGTTATGTGCGTCGTCGTCGTCGTCGAGTGTCGTTATGTGCGTCGTCGTCGTCGTCGTCGTCGTCGTTGCTGCCGCCGCCGCCGCCGCAAGACAGTAAACGTCCCCCTTTTATTCCAGCCCTGCAGGCAACCGTGCGAGAGGAACTGGCTGTTGCCATGACACGATTTCAAAGCGTCACTAACTCAGCGCAGCGCAAAAGGTTGTGGAGGATTTCTTAGTGAACGGAGATGAGACAATTGCGGCCCGGGCTGCTGGGCGACATATCGTTCGAAGGGGCGTTCAAGGGAGGCAGTGCCATGGGAGTGGAAGTTGTCGTCAAAAACGAGCTGTCTTCACACTGGCAGTAATCGGAGGTGAGTGATGTCACTAGCAAGTAAAGTAGATTAAATTTTTTTTAAAATTTTGTTTAGTAAATTGGAGTAGGTAAGTGCATTTTTGAGTGAACTTTTGTAGTAAATTGTACTCGAAGTTTTGCTCAACATCGAGGTGAGTAAACTTTATTACTCAATATTTCATAGTATATCATCGCAGGTGCCATTCTGGCTGCAACGGCTGGTGTGGCCATTAGGAACTGGCTGGTAATGGGATCGCACGAGAAGAAGATCCAGGCTTTGCGGCAGAAGGTGGCCGTGGGCACGTACAATCAGCAGCTCCTGCGCAAGAGCCTCAACCACACCCTCGGGGCACTCAAGGAAGGATTCAAGGCCTACGGCACCCTTCACAAGCTTGTCCGAAGCCAGTACAACACCATGGTCCACGAGATCGACAGGCTCCAGCGCGCCAACAAGCGCGAAATGGCCAGACTGGAAGTCCGCATCAACAGCCTCTTCTACAGTTCCTTCCCAGAGCTTGTCTACCAAATGGGTGTGGTCTCCGTCCTTCACCTAAGTAGACGTGCGAGACCGCTCGGCCCTGTCGTTCATCTGCCTTCCTCCGATTGAGAAGGAGGACGTGCTTCTCCACGGTGAAGCCGTTCATGTCGGCGCTTTCGACGCTGGACTCACCACGTTTTCGAGAGCGCTCATTCCTAAGAATATATCGCCTTTCGCCCATCAGCGCAGCATCTCCGTGAAGTACAGTATTTTGAGCGGAACAAGTGCTACCCAAGAAGCGGCGTCCTCATTGCCTGTAGTCCGCACGCCATGTGTCAGAAGCAACACCCGTCCAGGGCGCCCTGCCAATCGGCCAGCAGGGTTGCATGTGGGAAACTGAAGTGGTGAACGGCCCCTTCGTGCAGCACGTGGAGCTGTTGAATAGTTACGTAGTCGCAACTAATCTAGAAGAATATTTCTTTCAGCCCCACCGCGACTTCGTAGGTAAGCAAGTCGGCAGACCCATGCCCGTCCCGAGCCCTGTGTTCTCTCTGCCATTACAAAAGGGCGATATGGCTCGCGTAGGCAACTTGACGTTGTATGGACGGACGCCATTCACAATTTACAACTACTTCAACGTGACTGTGAACGCCACGTTCATCCGCATAAGTGGCGCCGACATGCACAAGATAAAGTCGTACGACAAGCAGGTACACTTGTTTGTCTCGAAGATTGAATCCGAAATTCAAAACGGCGAGTATTCTCTGTCGTTGTTTCGTGATGTTCCCGCGCCGCTAGTGCCTGGCTCGCTAATTGAGTCTTGATCGAAAGGTCATAGAAGGCTCTAAGTCAGAAAGAAGAGTTTGCGAGGATCCACCGTCGCACACTCGAGTTATGATTTTTTAAAAGTTGGAAAAAATTTTAAATTTTGAATTTTCTACCGTACTATTTTTTGATCGGGGCCTACGACCGCAATACTCAACCGATCTCTGTGATTTTTAACATAATAAATGCGGTTAGTGGGCGGTTCTAACGAGCCATCAACCGCTCTCCTACCTACTACCGTTCCCGAGAACGAGGCCTAAAACCTGGATATGTGAACAAGATCGCTGAATTTTTCGAGAGTTTTTGTTTAATATCTCGGGAACCACTCAACCGATTCTGCTGAAATTTTAGCACAATACTTGTTGTTACTATGAACATCTATGGTGAAAATTTCAGCCCGATCGGTTAAGTCTACCTATATGACGTAGTACTAACCCAAAGTCCCCGGGGGCGCACTGGCCCCCGGCCGAACAAATTGGGTTGAGCGCTGACGCGCTCAACCCGATACTTATACAGCTGGGCATTCTCACGGACACCGCTCTGCTCGCCATGGGGGTCCCCATCCCAGAGTCCGACGTCATTCCCCTTGCCTGCGTCTGGAAGCAGATCGGGCGTTTAACCACCCAGTGGACGGTCGAGGACGGTCCGCTCACCTCCCAAGCCCTACACGCCGCCGCCCGCTGTGACGTCACGTATGGATGAGTGGGGCTAGACGGCATTTTCGCCCTTCCTCCCTACCCGGCCCCAAACCTGCTAGGGAAAGAAAATAGCCAACGGTGGACGGCCTTGGTGGCGGAGAAACAACAGCGCCACCACAACTTGCTGGAGGACTTACAGGAGACGCACGACGAGGCCCTTCGCCTGGGGAGGCGCGTACTTGGACTACCCGGACCCGGCGCTGCCACAGTCGACGACCAAGTGGAGCGCCCTAAAGGTGCTCCTACTCTGTGCTTCCACGGCCCGTTCCGCGACCTCGACGTCAAGGAGGTGACGCTGATCGCTGCCTATCTGCCCCAGCTGTGGGCGTTCGCGCAGCAGCGCGCCAAGAACACTCGACACGTCGACAAACTACTGTCCATGTTTGCGGCCACCGTCCAGATGGCTGCCAGCAACCGACGATCGGCCACTGCCTGGCACGCTGACATTCAAACCAGCATGCAAATCGAAGACATGCTCACCAGAGAAGATTATGCGCGTGAGTCTACAGCAGCTGCTCTTTCGTGTTCCAATTGCAGTTCCCTCTCATAGAAACTACCATCCACAACGTTACCACTCGAATCTGCCATTTTGTAGCAGAGAGGGTGGGACGTCAATGCTTCCACAGAGTGACAGAAATTCTCCTTGTCCTACGAACCTGGTGCTACCAACGTCAATGCTTCCACAGAGTGACAGAAATTATCCTTGTCCTGCCAACTTGGTGCTACCAACGTCAATGCTTCTACAGAGTGACAGAAATTCTCCTTGTCCTACGAACCTGGTGCTACCAACGTCAATGCTTCCACAGAGTGACAGAAATTCTCCTGGTCTTACAAACCTGGTGCTACCAACGTCAATGCTTCCACAGAGTGACAGAAATTCTCCTTGTCCTACGAACCTGGTGCTACCAACGTCAATGCTTCCACAGAGTGACAGAAATTATCCTTGTCCTGCCAACTTGGTGCTACCAACGTCAATGCTTCTACAGAGTGACAGAAATTCTCCTTGTCCTACGAACCTGGTGCTACCAACGTCAATGCTTCCACAGAGTGACAGAAATTCTCCTGGTCTTACAAACCTGGTGCTACCAACGTCAATGCTTCCACAGAGTGACAGAAATTCTCCTTGTCCTACGAACCTGGTGCTACCAACGTCAATGCTTCCACAGAGTGACAGAAATTCTCCTTGTCCTACGAACCTGGTGCTACCAACGTCAATGCTTCCACAGAGCTACAGAAATTATCCTTGTCCTGCCAACTTGGTGCTACCAACGTCAATGCTTCCACAGAGTGACAGAAATTATCCTTGTCCGACGAACTTGGTGCTACCAACGCCAATGCTTCCACAGAGTGGCAATTATCCTTGTCCTACCAACCTGGCGCAACCAATGTCAATGCTTCCACAGAGTGACAGAATTATCCTTGTCCTACCAACCGGGTGCTGCTACCAACGTCAATGCTTCCACAGAGTGACAGAAATTCTCCTTGTCCTACCAACCTGGTGCTGCTACCAACGTCAATGCTTCCACAGAGTGACAGAAATTCTCCTTGTCCTACCAACCTGGTGCTGCTACCAACGTCAATGCTTCCACAGAGTGGCAGAAATTCTCCTTGTCCTACCAACCTGGTGGTGCTACCAACGTCAATGCTTCCACAGAGTGACAGAAATTCTCCTTGTCCTACCAACCTGGTGCTACCAACGTCAATGCTTCCACAGAGTGACATTAATATTTGTCTTCCAAGTCGTTTTACTTTGTGGAAGCCCTGTCGTTGACTGCCTGGCCAAATCGTTTTACTTTGTGGAAGCACTGTCGTTGACTACCTGGCCAAATCGTTTTACTTTATGGAAGCCCTGTTGTTGACTACCTGGTTGAAATCGACGGCGGCCACGAAAACGTGCGTAATTAACGTACGAAGCGATTGAATTCGCCAAAATTTGGTCAGAAAAAATTCTGAGGTGTGTCTATGTATTGTTAGAATTTCAGAAGGATTCGTTTATAAACGGCTGAGTTATAACCAAATAGAATCGGGAACACTTAATTGGCCCACCCTGTATAACTAAGAACATTTGTCGCATCCGGACGGCGCAATCCTCCAGAATGTGCAATATTACACGATCTGGAGGGGTGCCCCTCCAAACTGCGCAATATGGCGCGTTCTGGAGGGCAGTCCCTCCAGAACGTGCAATCAGCTGCCAGAACGTTGAATTCTTTAACTTTTACGGTTAATTCTTTTACAAGGAAGTTGTTTCCTTCTTATCAGGCTATGCTTAGGCTCGCCCTGCGCCCAGAATCGGATCACAAGAGTCTAGTCGGCGTCGCAGTCTGGCGGGTCGAAGCTTAGGCTTAACGCGACCGGTGACCGACTTCAGGGCGCGCGGAGCGCGCCCTGAAGTTGGTGGTCGCGCTAAGCCTCAGTTTTCGACCCGCCAGGCGCGACGTCGACCGAGTTTTAGTGCAAACTGTAGGTGGGATGCACACTCCTCCGTCTAATTCACGCTCTGCTCAGGCCTTCTGTGCCCCGCCGACCAGAGATTGCGCGGTTTGGAGGGGCCGCCCTCCAGAACGCGCCATATTGCGTAGTCTGGAGGGAAACCCTCCAGATTGCGCAATCTGGCTGGATTGCGGAAAGTGGGTGCAACATATTAACTTCGCGTACGTAGAGACAGTGTGTAGCAAAGAGCTGAGAGTTACCTTAGCAAACGAATAGAGTTGAGGAATGAAGGCGTGAACGCTTCTTTGCAACTGTGCTTTAGCGAACTCGGCCACTGTCGAAGAGAAAGCTCTGAACTTAGTCATGGGGCTGTTACACACACGTGGTTCAGGATGATGTTGGAGTGCGCTGGCAAGCCATTCGGGTGGCGCTCTCGTAGTCTCGTGATGTCTCCCTGGGCGACGATGGGTATCTGGTCCTCTGAACTGATGCGGAAGAGAATGTGCCATCTGGTGTCAGCCAGCAGGGCAGTGCGGTACCTGTGCGCATAACGACCACCTCTCAGAAAGCACACTGGCTCCTGGTGAACGTCGCCCCAGAGGACCAGACTGGAAGGTCCCTCCTCCACCATACACTTGTGGAAGGGGAGGTGTACTCTTCTACCGTGAGTTGGGGCCATAGCACTTGGAGGTCGACGCCAGTCTCCTCGGTGTTCTCGATGGCCCAATCTTCGCCGACTGATGCAACTCCTGATCAGTCGGATGCGCGCTGAGGGCGTCCAGCACCCCGACAAACGTCATGCATGGTGTGAAGACTTCTAACGTCAAGGGTCCTTTTCTGGGCAATGGTCCGACCCTGACCTAATAGTAGTTGTATCGCGTGCCCGTACTTTTCTATTCAATAAACATCTCTCTTTTTACGAACGCTCGACTAATAGAACAGTTTCCCTTTTGATTGCGTTGGACTCTTAATTTTGAGATTCTCCACAAGGTCATTCATAGTCATAGTATCATAGGAAGACATAGCAATACGAGCGGACCACGAGGCTCGACTTCCGGCATTAAAACTCTCGGGGTGCCCCAACCGAGACTGACTCGTTCCACGCTAATGCGACGGCGCAATCGGCCTGAGATATCGAGAGATGGGCGGAGATGGGGCTGTAATCTAATGGAAGGGACAGGAGAGCATACTTACTTACGCGCGGCTCGCGGTGGGACTATAGAGAACAGGGCGTGACTATCATCCAGTTGGCATTCGTGGCAAGGACAATAGATAACTGAGGGAAAGACTACAGCGGCTTCCGAATAGACGGGGAACAGGAGGGATTGCGGGTGACTATGGTAGTCGGGTCGTCACACTGGGGTGCGCCTCCCTTGACTGCAAACGTGTCGTGCAAACGATGTTGGTGTCGCCGCCGGCCTTCGCTGCCTTCACCACCGCAAGCCGTGTAGAGTAGAGATTGTCGCTCTTGTAAGCCACGCAAGGTGGCTGCAGCGTTCAAGCAGCACCAGTGAACACGACGGAAGTTGACGCTTCGGTTGCCTCTGACACTGCCCAAAATACATTAAACTGAAAGGTTTGATGCAAAATGCAATGAAAGGTATGAATGCGAAATGCAATAAAAGGTTTGAATGAAGGGGACCACTGGATGATAAAACTCTCGAGCCTGCTGCCTCCATGTGAATCGTCTGATGTTGCCGCGCCCTGTAAAATGGTGTGCCGCTTGACTGTCGGTGGGCGAGGGTTGGCTATTGTTTCGAAGGATTAACCATTGTTAGGTCCTCTCGTCACAACCTCGAAACCGCCGAGGAAGGACCGTGGGTACCCTTCCCCCCCCCCCTGCGTTGCTCTCCACATGTACGTCATCACATTGTCATTGACAGGACGTTCTGAGACGGACGAACGGCGGCGGACGTGCCAGAGCACTTGCCTGCTAGGCTGTAGATAGAAGGACGTTCGCCTCTTTCCTTCCCCTCTCGCACGTACGCGATTTCCTCTCTCTATTTGCCGACTAGTTTGAGGACTGCGCTTTTCCGCAACTTATCTTAAACTAGTCATCCTGGCGGGAACAATAAGCACCGGCCTGCTAGGCTATAGATAGAAGCGGGTTCGTCACTTTTCCTCCCCCTCTCCTCGTACGCGATTTCCTCACTCTATTTGCTGACTGACTAGTTTGAGAACTGCGCAGTCGTGCCCTATAAACTAGCCCTCTTACACTGCCTATTCTTAGAGCAGTTTGGGCAGCCAACAGCGGCATTCTACAACGAGGTTCTCCTTCGATTTGCGCAACTTCGCGGAAATGAAGAGGCGGTCCGTCGAGGAACATGCGGACGCACCTCCAGCCAAGCGGCGTCTCGTAGACAGACAGTCTCCTGGTGTGGACCTGGGCGCCTTCCATCAATCGGGCGTCGATCGTGAAGCGCAGCCTTCTGAACTTCCTCGCAGCCTTCGTCGACCGTGCAATATACACATCAGTAGAGCCACAACACCCAGTCTTTATACATTTCATTGCTATTCCCTCAGCAGTCTCATGCTGTGTGCCAGCAATCAGTCATATGCTTTATGATATGTCCGTACCTACTGATTGATCCGTCGGAACAATGTTCTGGAACGTCAGGATTTTGACTGGAACAATTTCAATGTTCCTTGAATTGTTAAGTGTTCCAAGGCTTTTGCTGGTACAACAACAGGACAAAAAATGTACAAACAATTTCCAAAACCTTGGAACAATGGACATACTGTTAATCGCCGTCGTAATCGACCGCTGCAACAGACGTAGTAGTTACGGTATGGCCATTGCAAACAAACAAAGCGGAAGTGAAGAGCTCAGTGTAAGTTAGCAATTCAAAATGCATCGGAATATTTATGTATCGCGCAACGCCTATTAAACTAAAGGCACTGTGTACGATGATAAATTCAACAGAAGTTGGTAATGTAAGTGCGACAAAACCAGCCGTCATTGCGCGCCGACGCAACACGTACATTTGTTGATACTCCCTCGCATGAACCAGGGGTGACCATAGAAACTGAAACTAGTTTTAGTTTCAGTTTCAGTTTCTATAAATATACTGAAACTGAAACTGAAACTAAAATGGTCAGCCATATTGAAACTGAAACTGAAACTGAAACTCCACAAAAGGAATCAGTATTAACGCAATACTGAAACTAGTTTCAGTGCGCACTACTGAAACTAGTTTCAGTTTCAGTGTTTGAGGCGCATGTTTGGTTCATCTTAGGTTGATTCGGCACTTTGCTTGATTGACAATGACGAAAATACTTTGAATGCACCTTATGTATGGTACTCAGCAACGCAGCAACGCATGCATGCGAGATTGCACGTGCGCTTTGCAGCCGCGAACAGCGTACTTAATACTGAAACTCAGTTTCAGTAACTGAAACTGAAACTCAAGAAAATTCTATACTGAAACTGAAACTGAAACTAGAAAGAAAACTGGTACTGATACTGAAACTGAAACTAAATCAGTTTCTATGGTCACCCCTGGCATGAACAGCGCAGCGACAAAGTGTAAGGGACGCACTATACGGGCCAGACCTCTCACCTGGTACCTATTGCGATGTCGTCCATTGTTTGTCTAACGAATATGAAGTGACACTTCGAAATTTAGGTGAAGAAGACAATTTGGCAAACCTAGGTTCGTATTTTGTATGTTGCATTGGTGTAGAGCAGACGCATGACACGCTTTCTGCGCTCGATGTGTGCGGCGCATGGGAGGATGGCGTTCCCATACCCTCAACCGCACCTCGCCCTGCACAAAGATCTTCTGAAGACGATCCAGCTCTATTAGAACTCTTGAACGTGTTTCTCTGCAGTGCGACTGATGTTTGCCCTCTTGTCTCAATGGCATTGCATAGGGGAGGGGGGAGGGGGTGTCGCGCGAGATAATCGGCCGTGAGAAGGGGCCTCCAAAGTCCACCAGTATCACATGGATAACAATGTGAGATCCACCAGCGAATAGAGGAAGCAGTCATTCAACTAACTCCCAGGCCCCCTTCTCCCTCCGAGGCACCCACTGAAAAATTTCCTTTCAGCCTCTACATGTCCTGTACATCGACTGGAGCGCCTCTGCACATCTCACGCTGTGTCTTTCGGGTAAACGGACTTGGATGAGTCGACTCGCGACGCAGCCGTTGAGGCTGTCAGTGTCCCAACGAACCGCTCCCCCAGCCACAGCGACTTGCGCAGTCTGTTGGAGCTGCTCCAGGAGGCCATGGTGGCCAACAGCGCCTACCTGGGAACCACTGTCATAGTTGGAGACTTTAACGTGGATATGCAGAAGGACGACAGGAGAGAGGCGACGGCTCTAAAGGCTTGGATGGCCGAGAGAGACTTTCAATGGTTCGACATTGGCCCCACGACTGATACTCCCACAGCTTCGACCATCGACCAGCTTTGGTCCACCGCCCCCCTTGGAGCGGCCAATGAAACGGCTGAATTTCCCTGCCAAAGGTTGAATTCCTTCTACTCTGATCACAAACAGATATTGGTCGTGTCACAGAACCGTTGAGTATTCTGCTTCGCTTGCTTTCGTCGTCGCATGTTTGTGTCTCCTTTTGCAGTTGGTGTTTGGGAAATCCTGGCTCGCGTGTGTGCTTTGGCGACAGTGGTGGTGTGTGAAAGAAAATGTGTCGCGAGTGGCGATGATGTGCCAAACTCCTGGAATCTGGAAAAGGCACTCGGTAGTTGAACATATCACACAAACTAGTGCAATGTCGCAGGGTATCGAGAGAGAGGAGTTCGCTCTCCGTCGCGTAGTTGACCCAGTTCTGTTTCTCGTTGGTCAGCGTGTAGTGCGCCACAGGTTGGAAGGCCAGCACCCACGGGTTGGGTCCCAGAATGGAGACGTAGTAGTTGGCCTCTTGTAGTTTGCCGCTGGAAGACCACTCCTCTTCCTGTCGAAGGTAGAAGGACACGTAGCCCTCCTCCCAGCCCTCCCCCTTGCTGCGTGACGAATGTCGCTGGCAAGAAATTCGTCGCGACGGCAAGCCTCGTGTTTGGCCACAAAGTTCTTAATGTTCCACTCTATGTACATTTGAGTGGTCCCACGTACTCTAATGGTCATTGCCTCATTTGGTCTATCTTAGCGGTTAATTCCCATCGCTGTCAATGGCGCTGACCGAGAAGTGGCATCGCAAAAGTTCAGTTGCGTCGCCGACGGATGAAGGACGCTGCGTATCACCTCTCTCTCTCTGCGTCCACGTTTGATACTGTCGCGTCCTTGGGAAGAATAGGTTTCGAGCAAACCGGTCGTTCGCGTTGTGGCAACTGGTAATTATGCAGTGACCTACATATATGGAAGGCAATGTCGCGTAATGCACCCATAAAACGTTGTCATATTCTCTCGTCGGGATTAGCTCGTGTGCTGTGCAGTGCAAATAGACAGTACATCTATAAATACCGGGAGATTATGTGTATACGCAGTATATCTGTTACCGTGACTACCCGGATCCAGTGAAAACCCGGATATCCGGGTTTTCACTGGTCGACTTAGTGAAAACGCGGATATCCGGGTTTTCACTGACAGGTCAGTGAAAACCCGGATAATGTAAAATTATCCAGGTTTTCACTGAAAGTTTAGTGAAAATCCGGATACGCGAGATTTCGTGGGAGGTCGGTGAAAATCATGTTTTCTGTGTTTTCACTAACCTTTTCGAAGAAAATAGCCTAGAAATATGCTTATGCTCAGGTTCTTATGCTTCCGAACACTGGTGACGAAACAAGTGCTTTTGAATCGCAAGTCGCGCTGTTTGTTTTGCGAAACAAGCGCCGTGGAGTGCGATACGTGCGTTCTTACGTAATACAGTGCACCTTTGCTGAGCCGCCCCTTTTACACTGCGCCCGAGTTTCACAAGATTTGCGGCCAATTGGCCCGTCTGGTTCAACAGGGGCGAAGTATACGGGAGACTAGCCGTTCCTTCCTGTTGCAGAAGAATTCCTGAGATCTGAATAGCATGGAATGTAGCCGTCAATGGCCGTAATGTCCTGTTGCATGATCTGTCCTGTTCAAGGTCTGTCCGTTGCAAGGTCGGTCCTGTTGCAAGATCTGTCCTGTTGCAGGGTCTGTCCTGTTGCAAGATTTGTCCTGTTGCAAGACCTGTCCTGTTGCAAGATCTGTCCTGTTGCAAAATCTGTCCTCTTCAAGGTCTGTCCTGTTGCAAAATCTGTCCTGTTGCAAGGTCTGTCCTGTTGCAAGATCTGTCCTGTTGCGAAATCTGTCCTGCTGCAAGATTTGTCCTGTTGCAAGATTTGTCCTGTTGCAAGATTTGTCCTGTTGCAAGACGTGTACTGTTGCAAAATCTGTCCAGTTGCAAGGCTGTCCTGTTGCAAGATCTGTCCTGTTGCAAAATCTGTCCTGTTGCAAAATCTGTCCTGTTGCAAGGTCTGTCCTGTTGCAAAATCTGTCCTGTTGCAAGGTCTGTCCTGTTGCAAGATCTGTCCTGTTGCAAAATCTGTCCTGTTGCAAGGTCTGTCCTGTTGCAAGATCTGTCCTGTTGCAAAATCTGTCCTGTTGCAAGGTCTGTCCTGTTGCAAGATCTGTCCTGTTGCAAAATCTGTCCTGTTGCAAGGGCTGTCCTGTTGCAAGATCTGTCCTGTTGCAAGATGCGTACTGTTGCAAAATCTGTCCTGTTGCAGAAGGCCTGTCCTGTTGCGAGCCAATGGTGCTGGTCGCCTCGCGCGACCATCCTGTTGCAAGATTTGTCCTGTAGCAAAATTATTCCTGTTGCAAAATCTGTCCTGTTGTAAGATCTGTCCTGTTGCAAGATCTGTCCTGTTGCAGGGTCTGTCCTGTTGCAAGATCTCTCCTGCTGCAGGGTCTGTCCTGTTGCAAGATTTGTCCACTTGCAACATTTGTCCTGTTGCAGAAAGTCTGTCCTGTTGCAAGCCAACAGCGCTGACTGCTTCGCGAACGCGCCGTACAAAGCGCCGCGCAAAACAAATGATAGAAAGCGGGCAGATTTTCCGGTTGCAAGATCTGTTCTGTTGCAAGATATGTCCTGTTGCAAAATCTGTCCTGTCCCAAAGGTCTGTCCTATTGCGAGCCAACGGCGCTGGTCGCCTCGCGCGACGATCCTGTTGTAACGTCTGTAGTGTTGCAGCGTCCTGTTGCAGAAAGTCTGTCCTGTTGCAAGCTAATGGCGCTAACTGCCTCGCGAACGCGCCGTACAAAGCGGCGCGCAAAACAAATGCTAGAGAGCGGGCCGATTGTCCTGTTGCAAGATCTGTCCTGTTGCAAGCGAAATAGTCGCTGAAGCGGCTAGAATTGCCTGCGCGAGCATTGTCGTACTGTTCGGCTCTGTTGCAATTGCACATTGTAAGGTTCTCTGCTGTACCGCTCACTGCCGCACTGTTCGCTTTTGCAAGGCTCTGCTACCGTGCATTGCGGTACTGTTCAGGCAAAGCCTGCGTTGAAGGCAGGCGCGGTCGATCGATCGAAGCGAGCCAGCTTCTCTACGGGACTGGCCGCTGGCCGCTGGCATCCTGCTGGCTTCCTAGCGCGTGCATGCTGAAGCGTCGCGTGGCGAAGTGCTAGCGAGGCAAGCGCATGCTGAAGCGTCGCGTAGCGAAGTGCTAGGGAGGCAAACCTCTACGGACGGACGGACGGACGGACGGACGGACGGACGGACACTACACCTAGCTAGCTTAGTAATGTAGAGAAGCGTCGCGTAGCGAAGTGCTAGGGAGGCAAACCTCTACGGACGGACGGACGAACGGACGGACACTACACCTAGCTAGCTTAGTAATGTAGATGTGCATCCCGCCTACAGTTTCCACGTGGCTGAAAGTTGGCGTAAGCGCTAGCAGGGAAGGGACACAGCCGGCCTAAGCAGGAGGTGAATTATATGGAGGAGTGTTTATTCCACCTACAGTTTGCACTAAAACTCGGTCGGCGTCGCGCCTGGCGGGTCTCAGCTGAGGCTTAGCGCGACCACCAACTTCAGGGCGCGCTCCGCGCGCCCTGAAATCGGTCACAGGTCGCGTTAAGCCTAAGCTTCGACCCGCCAGACTGCGACGCCGACTGACTCTTGTGGACTGTGGGCGCAGGGCGAGCCTAAGCACAGCCTGATTTGGAAGGAACCAAATGGCCTACAGGCAATAGAAATATACGTTATAGCAGTGTATTGCGCGATTTGGAGCATATCCGAGAACTATCCGGGTTTTCCCTAACCTATCAGTGAAAACCCGGATATCCGGATTTTCACTAACCAACTCAGTGAAAACCCGTATATCCGAGTTTTCACTGAAGACGGGTTCTCCCGGTCACATATCTACAATCCAGCGCTTAAGCCAGGCACATCACCCATGTTGACTATGCCAGTCAGTCATTATGTCAGTCAATCTGTATACAGGTCGACTAAGTACGTAGTCCTATTTCGTGACCACAGTAACGGTTTCTGTTCCGACTCAACTTCAATTTATCGTGTTACGTCCGTTTGATTCTACTTATTGCCGTGTTACAATTGTTTGAAGATCAATTTCAGGGGAAATACAATTTCCGTCTCAGTAGACTGGTGCCGTGCAGAGGATGTTGTTTGCGGCAACCGAGGCACTGACAGCTTACTTAAGTATAAGAAGAACGGGGCACTATTGGTAACGACGAATCACGGTAATTTGTACGTAGACAAAACAACGCCAGCAATCTTACGAGTTCGAATCACAACTTACTTTGTTACGGGCGGCGAAACCGACAGGGGTGCCACTCTCTCTCTCTACCCCTTTTATGCATGTGCGTCTCGAGTCTGGGTTAAATGGGTCATGCGGGAGGGGACACTTGTGGAAAAACCGGCTTTACTGTGCTAAAGTCCCTGGGTCATTTTCAGTGCGCCGCGCGCGGCTTCGGTTGGGTGCTCTCGCGAGACGCGCGCGCGGCTTCGCCTGGGCACTTACTCGGGTTCCTGCACGTTCTTGGGGCATGACGTCGCGTCTGCAACCGAACGCCGCAAAACAATCCTGCAGCTGTCCGTTCAGCGCCTGGGTCAGACAGGAAAAGAGGGGCAGCGTGCTCAAAGGCTGACGGGCACGTGAATATCGGCTGAAGGAGGGGCCATGACGGTGTTGTAATGTCGCTACTGTTAATGGTGCTAATGCGTAATGTTCTACTAGGGTAGAACACGTCGATTGATTCCCAACTGGCCTAGGGCCGGATTCGACTTGTTTATCTGCTGATCTTTCGGTTCTATTAGGCGCGCATAAATACATAGTTCCGCCGTCCTCTGTCGAACCGTCTTTCGTCCTGGCTGAGTTTTGGAAGGTGTATTGAAGGAAGACGAATTGAGCCTACCTGAGAATACTTACATAACACTTAACTGACGCAGAACCGACCCAACCTTACCTACCGTAGGTACCTACCACCCTACACTATTGTATAACATGAGAGTACTGGAAACAGACTAAACTTGATACAAACACATTGTAGGGCCTCAGTTCCTCCCCCTTGTGTCGCAAACCGCTTCTGGTTTCCGATGAGGTGGCAGTGACACCCCGCACAGACTACAGCGATGCCAGTGAAGCTCTGGCAAATCGGATCAACCCACTGCAGGTGAACCATTAGTTCACAAAAGCAAGCAGATGAAGACAATCATAAGATTAGTATTGACGAATCTAAGAGACAATGTAGAACAGCCTATCAGATGAATGATTATTGTTCTTATGTGAGTGTTACATTCTCATTTGTAGTGAGCAAAATACAAATGACACATGCACGCAATATCATTATCAAACAACAATTTTTTATATTTTGTCAAATTTGCCAAACTTCAAGCTTCACAGAACACACACAAACTATACATAGCTCAGCGACGGTGGACAGCCCCCCTCCCCCAATTGGGTGGAATTTGTTCTACTGGAGAAATTGTTCTACCAGGCGAGAGAGGAAGTTGTTCTACTTTTGGGGAAATTGTTCAACTTCGGTGTGAAATTGTTCTACACCATTGCGAAATTGTTCTACGCCTACTGCCAGAGGACAAATGTCAGCTAACATGCAATGCTAGTGACACCACTGAAGCATCGCCACCGCATTCACGCCCTGGTACGCACACATATTTCATCTTCCTTATTGAACAGTTGGCAGCAGAAAGTACACACTACAGCCACAACACACACAGCAACCACAGTGGCGACTGGCGATACTACCAATAGATCCCACATGCGTAGCGTGAAGCCGAAAACCACAGCCAACGCCACCATCGTCAGTAGCATCAGCGTCACATGATCATTTCCCAGTTCATTTCTTCTGGGTGCTTGGTGGGAAGGGCCCACAAACTTTGCTTGCTTGGCGGGCTAGGCGGGACCTGGCGAGAAGAGGGGAACGGAGCTGAAGTAAGCTCTTGCTGACCTCTCTATTGTGGGAAGAGGGGCGAGCCGCCATTTACAACCATGGTACAATGACTGCGCGTCAGTTCGGTGCAGTAATGTCTGAACTGAACCGCCCTTCTACCTGCTGAACAAGCTGTGTGTGTAAAAAGTTCAACCTATACTTTGTGTCTGTCAATTCGAATGTGTGCCAAGGGGCCCTGGACTAGTAGGCAAGGGGCCCGGGTGAGCAAGGGGCCCGACTGAGAGGGCAAGGGGCCCGACTTGAGGTGCAAGGGGCCCCAGAGGTGAGACAAGGGGCCCGGAGTGTGAGTCAAGGGGCCCGAGAGATTAGCCAAGGGGTCGAACTAAACTTTCAGTGTGCACACAACGGCCCATGCTACTCCATGTGTTTGTGTCGCTACGGTTACAGTTGTGGCAAAACATCACGGGATTCCCTGTCGTACATTTTCTGTATGCAAACAAACGAAATTCTGTCGAAATTCAAACGTTTATCCCATGCAACCGAAACTACACCGCCTCTATTGTGCTACATTAGTAGAGTCTGTTACGTCATGATACAAACTTAAGCTTGGCCTTAATCGACAGCTGGAAGTACGACAAGTCCTATGTTTCCACTTTGGATTTGTCTTTTACGTGACTTAGCCTGAAGTCAAAACGTGAGTAGGATGAAGCATGCAAAGAGTACCATAAGCACAGGTGTTCGCTTGCTCCTAGACGTATGCTTGCAGTCATGCCCAGGCGGCTAATTCTGAATGAGTCCACACCAAATTACTGAATGAGTTCACACCAAATTACTGAATGAGTCCACACCAAATTACTGAATGAGTCCACACCCCCTTTTCCGGCTGGACTTCAGTAGAAATTACTGAATGAGTCCACACCCCCCTTTTCCGGCTGGACTTCAGTAGAAATTACCGAATGAGTCCACACCAAATTACTGAACGAGTCCACACCAAATTACTGAATGAGTCCACACCCCTTTCCCCGCTCGACTTCAGCAGCTGAATTACTGAGTTACTCCGCACCAATTCTCTGCTTTGGATTAAAGACAATATGTTCTGGTTTTAGGCGGAGATTCTTGCTCAGCCGTTGGCTCAGGCTTAGGCTTAGGTCTACGATCTCCGCCTAGTCTACGATCTCCTCCTGCTTAGCCTCAAGTTCATGTTTAATTGCAATGCTAGAAATGTATCCCCGGCGCCCAGTTGTTGCTGGCGCCCAGTCGGCCGCGCCCAGTTGTCGTAGACCGCAGCTTACTACAAGTGATCCACACACTTCGTGGTGGCAGCTTGCGTGTTTCTTAGTAAGCGTACTTGTAGGCACCAGTTGTGAGGAGCGCGGATTCACAGAGTTCTAAGTTTGTCCCGGGTTTATCCAGAGCACCAGCTGAGACTCGGCAGGGGCGAATTCAACAGAGTTTTAGTGCAAACGGTAAGCTTATTGAGCACTCCCCCATATACTCGCCTCCAGCTCAGGCCTGCTGTGCCTCACTCGGCCACGAGGATTGTGCCGTTTGGAGGGGCCGCCCTCCAGAACGCGCCATATTGCGTTGTTTGGAGGGTACCCGTCCAGATCGCGCAACATTGCGCAGTCTGGAGGAATTGCGGAAAGTGGGCGAGCTTATACACCCCTCAAGCGGTGCTCACAGACAAACAGTTGCTAAAGTTGCAAGTCGGGCCCCTTGCCGACCCGGGCCCCTTGTCCACTGGTCAGGGCCCCTTGGCTCACCTCTCGGGCCCCTTGTCTCACCCTAGCGGCCGGGCCCCTTGCGCATCGGGGCCCCTTGTCCACTTTACCGTCAATTCTTGGTGAAGAGTCAATTCGGTCTAGCCGTATCTAGAGATGGTATCTTGAAAACGTGTACCACTATTAAAATGCAGCTATTACCACGATACGGTTGTCTGTACAACTGATCTAAACCTCAGTGATATCGCCGCGTTCGCTATATGGTATCGGCATGATACGACGCCGTTGATCTGAAGTTTTATACCTGTGGGAATACGGCACATCGGACAAACCAGGCAAGTCGTCCGGGGGACGCAGTATACTCCACAAATTTGAACTCCTACGCACGGCGACTACTCTCCTTTGTGGGGTAGATTTGCCGCAGGTTGTTAATGCAACCTGCTTACAGTAACGCGAAACTGTCAACCGAAGAGCGCGAGTGCAGGAGGCGAACGAGCGTGTATATCCAGGTCTCGAGTCAGCACTCCCTCCCGCCGCCTTCGCGGATCGATTCGCCATGGCCGTTTTGGAAAGGTTGGTCCTACTATACCGTAAATTCTCTAATAAACGGGCACTCTCTAATTGACGGGCACTCTCCAATAGACGGGCAGGGTAGGCACCCTTCGCGAAAATAAACGGGCACTCTCCAATTAACGGGCATGCCCGTTTGTTGGAATTAGACACTGACTTCCTAAAGGCAACCGTACAACTTAGAACACCAAGTTTCGCAACCTGAGGACGTGATTGAACTTCGTAAGAGATGCACTGGCCATGAAAACTCCACAGAAAGGAGAAAATTCAGTTTACTTAAGCCATAAACTGAAGTTTGGTGCTGCTTTGCATGCATTTGTTGACGCGCTGACGACCTTTCAAGCGAATGTTGGACCTGGCCACATGGTTTGAAATAATAAACGGGCACTCTCTAATTGACGGGCACTCTCCAATAAACGGGCAGGGTAGACACCGCTCGAAACAATAGAAAGGGCCGCCCGTCTATTAGAGAATTTACGGTATACATACATTTGTATTCTGTGCTTTTGCCTTTACATTTCAATAAACAAACCGGCGGCGTTTCAGGTGCGCCATTTTATCGTGGGCGAGTGCCCTCTTCGTCTTGGCGCAGGGCGCCAAACGCTGTGCGGCGACCGCGCCGCCTGCACACTGGTCGACGGCAACTTCTACTGTACGTCTCTGCCGTCGGCGAACGCAAGCAGCTGTTCGGTGGGAATGCTGCACTTTGCCGAAACGGTCCCTGTGGTGACACCGGCCGCCGTTCGATGGGCACTTCGCTTGGAGCCCTATGCGCTGGAAATCGGCTTCCACGCCGGTCTGTGCCCATGCTCCTGGCCGCCTTCTCTGCACTCCGCCGTGCACATAGTCTGTGTGAGCGGCTGCACGTCATCTGCCGACACGAGCACCGCGACTACCTCCTCGACTACAACAGCAAGGGCGCAGCCGCCGCCGTCGACGTCGACTACTCTGAGAAGCACGGTCGGCAGCTGTGCTCGGCCGACTCCCAGCACTGCGTCGCCTGCAGTAACCACGAGTACTACATACATACATACTGTACGTACATACATACTATGTATTGCTTGGCAACATATTAGTGGGCAGCGCTATGGTACTGTATGCATGTCTGTTTGCTTTTCGTTGTGTGTGGTGCAGTGTCGTTGTTTGAATGGTAGATTGGGCAGAGCGCATTTTTTCGCCCGGCCTCAGCCGGGCGACACCCTAGGAGAGCTCGGCGTGCGTGCGTGGTGCGGGGGGGGGGTCGGGTGTGGGTTGTGGGTCGTGAGGGTGGGGGGGAGTAGGGGGTGGGTTGCGGGTGGTGGGCTTGTGCGTGGTTGGGATATAACGTGGCGTGTGGGGTTCAGTGAGTAATAGTACGTTTGTGCGGGTACCGTGGGAGTCTCGCGTCTGTAATTTGGTCGAGTTCGTGCAAATCAAAGTAGTGATTTTTGGGGTTGATCTTTTTTATTGTGTTGCGTGGGGTTCCCCGCTGGGCTCGTCCGTCCGTGCGTCCGTCCGTCCGTCTGTTACGCTCTCGGATCTCGGCGTTGGAAAGTCGTAGAGAGGAGATCTTGGGCTCTACGGATAGGTCTCCGCTCACTGATCATTTAGCTAAGAGGTTTCGAAATTCAAAAGTTTGAATTGCGCGCGCTACAGTAAACCGAACGTCAAAACGCAAAACGGCTCTAGCTCGCTCGTCTTACGTCGTAGAGCGGCAATCGTTGGTAGGTCGATAATTTCTGTCACTTGGTGGAAGCACTGACGTTGGTTGCACCAGGTTGGTAGGTCGATAATTTCTGTCACTTGGTGGAAGCACTGACGTTGGTAGCACCAGGTTGGTAGGTCGATAATTTCTGTCACTTGGTGGATGCATTGACGTTGGTAGCACCAGGTTTGTAGGTCGATAATTTCTGTCACTTGGTGGAAGCACTGACGTTGGTAGCACCAGGTTTGTAGGTCGATAACTTCTGTCACTTGGTGGAAGCACTGACGTTGGTAGCACCAGGTTGGTAGGTCGATAATTTCTGTCACTTGGTGGAAGCATTGACGTTGGTAGCACCAGGTTTGTAGGTCGATAATTTCTGTCACTTGGTGGAAGCACTGATGTTGGTAGCACCAGGTTGGGAGGTCGAAAATTTCTGTCACTTGGTGGAAGCACTAACGTTGGTAGCACTAGGTTGGTAGGTCGATAATTTCTGTCACTTGGTGGAAGCATTGACGTTGGTAGCACCAGGTTGGTAGGTCGATCATTTCTGTCACTTGGTGGAAGCACTGACGTTGGTAGCACCAGGTTGGTAGGTCGATAATTTCTGTCACTTGGTGGATGCATTGACGTTGGTAGCACCAGGTTTGTAGGTCGATAATTTCTGTCACTTGGTGGAAGCACTGACGTTGGTTGCACCAGGTTGGTAGGTCGATAATTTCTGTCACTTGGTGGAAGCACTGACGTTGGTAGCACCAGGTTGGTAGGTCGATAATTTCTGTCACTTGGTGGATGCATTGACGTTGGTAGCACCAGGTTTGTAGGTCGATAATTTCTGTCACTTGGTGGAAGCACTGACGTTGGTAGCACCAGGTTTGTAGGTCGATAATTTCTGTCACTTGGTGGAAGCACTAACGTTGGTACCGGGTTTTTCCGAATAGAAGTCCCGGGACTTGTATTTGGTTTTGGCACTTTTCGCGGCTCTACTTTGGCCCCAAATAGAAGTCCCGGGACTTATATTTGGAAAGATAGAATTTGCATTAGTGCAGTTTATTCCAACAAAATTCAGCGTTTGCCTAACAAAGGAGTTGTCAAGCTCATCCTATGACTCCAAGCAGTGTCTGCGACTTTTCCCCTGTGATTCACAGCCATGTTCTCTCTTCATATTCACTCAGCCAGCCGCTTTCAGGGAGCATCAAGGAGCTTTGAGCTTATGGAAGCGCAATAATTGTCGATTGTTGATAGTACATTGCGCATGATTATGGATGATTCGTATCTCGCAACAAAATAGTCGCTCCAAATAGAAGTCCCCGGGACTTCTATTTGGCAGGAAATCTTTAATAGAAGTCCCTGGGACTTCTATTTGGGGGGACTTTTAATCGGAAAAACCCGGTAGCACTAGGTTGGTAGGTCGATAATTTCTGTCACTTGGTGGAAGCATTAACATTGGTAGCACTAGGTTGGTGGGACGATAATTTCTGTCACTTGGTGGAAGCACTGACGTTGGTAGCACCAGGTTGGTAGGTCGATAATTTCTGTCACTTGGTGGAAGCACTGACGTTGGTAGCACCAGGTTGGTAGGTCGATAATTTCTGTCACTTGGTGGAAGCACTGACGTTGGTAGCACCAGGTTGGTAGGTCGATAATTTCTGTCACTTGGTGGAAGCACTGACGTTGGTAGCACCAGGTTGGTAGGTCGATAATTTCTGTCACTTGGTGGAAGCACTGACGTTGGTAGCACCAGGTTGGTAGGTCGATAATTTCTGTCACTTGGTGGAAGCACTGACGTTGGTAGCACCAACGTCAGTGCTTCCACCAAGTGACAGAAATTGTCACCAACGTCAGTGCTTCCACCAAGTGACAGAAATTGTCGACCTACCAACCTGGTGCTACCAACGTCAGTGCTTCCACCAAGTGACAGAAATTATCGACCTACCAACCTGGTGCTACCAACGTCAGTGCTTCCACCAAGTGACAGAAATTATCGACCTACCAACCTGGTGCTACCAACGTCAGTGCTTCCACCAAGTGACAGAAATTATCGACCTACAAACCTGGTGCTAGCTAGGTGTTTTGTCCGTCCGTAACGCTTGCCTCTCTAGCACTTCGCCACGCGACGCTTCAGCACGCTTGCCTCGCTAGCACTTCGCCACGCCAAGCTTCAGCACACGCGCGCCTAGACGCCAGCGGGACGCCAGCGGCGGCAATCAATCACTACACGGCTAGCGCCGCCTGTTGCTGCCTGCCTTCAACGCAGCCATCGCCTGAACAGTACGGCAATGCACC
This sequence comes from Linhomoeus sp. GSCO2_2, assembly GCA_030248115.1. Lineage (NCBI taxonomy): Eukaryota > Metazoa > Nematoda > Chromadorea > Monhysterida > Linhomoeidae > Linhomoeus > Linhomoeus sp. GSCO2_2. Next base: position 80,768 of record JASAMZ010000972.1, on the reverse strand, counting down.
GTAGCAGAGCCTTGCAAAAGCGAACAGTGGTGTAGCGCGCGGTACAACAGAACAGAGAGGCTTGCAATGTGCAATGCAATCCATCCAGGTAATATGCAACGGCAATGCTCGCGCAGGCATTGAACAGTACGGCAACGCTCGCGCAGGCAATTCTAACCGCTTGAGCGACTATTTCGCTTGCAACAGTACAGATCTTGCAACAGAACAATCTGCCCGCTCTCTATGATTTGTTTTGCGCGCCGCTTTGTACGGCGCGTTCGCGAGGCAGTCAGCGCCATTGGCTTGCAACAGGACAGACTTTCTGCAACAGGACAAATGCTGCAACAGTACAGACGTTGCAACAGGATCGTCGCGCGAGGCGACCAGCGCCGTTGGCTCACAACAGGACAGACATTTCTTTGCAACAGGACAGATTTTGCAACAGGACAAATCTTGCAACAGGGCAGATCTTGCAACCGCTCTCTATTATTTGTTTTGCGCGGCGTTTTGTACGGCGCGTTCGCGAGGCAGTCCGCGCTGTTGGCTTGCAACAGGACAGACTTTCTGCAACAGGACAGACCCTGCAACAGGACAGATCTTGCAACAGGACAGATCTTACAACAGGACGAATCTTGCAACAGGACAGATCTTGCAACAGGACAGACGTGGCAACAGGATGGTCGCGCGAGGCGACCACCACCATTGGGTCGCAACAGGGCAGACCTTCTGCAACAGGACACATCTTGCAACAGGACAGATCTTTCAACAGGACAGACCTTGCAACAGGACAGATCTTTCAACAGGACAGACATTGCAACAGGACAGACCTTGCAACAGGACAGATCTTGCAACAGGACAGACCTTGCAACAGGATAGATCTTGCAACAGGAGAGACCTTGCAACAGGGCAGACCTTGCAACAGGACAGACCTTGCAACAGGACATACCCTGCAATGGGACAGACCCTTCAACAGGACAAATCTTGCAACAGGTCAGACCTTGACAATGAACATGACGTACGTTGCAGCGCGCGTGCGAGGCGACCGGCGCCGTTGGCTCACAACAGGACAGACCAGGACATTACGGCCACTGACGACTACATTCCATGCTATTCAGATCACAGAAATTCTTCTGCAACAGGAAGGAACGGCTAGTAAACACAATAGAAATATAGCACAGAGACAGATTACCACTGTTTCTTTCGAGTTGCTGCAGTTATTCTGTTTGCACACTGTGTCTCAGGTGGCCATTGGGGCTTCACCCTGTCTCCTGGCCACTACCGACCTAATCCAATCTTAGCTCACGTCAGTGGTTGCTCTCAATGCAATCCTGGCTACGCTGGGGAGTGGGGGTTTTTCTTCTCTGTGTCTTGAGTGTGATCTTTGCTTGACGGCCACGCCGCATCGTGTTCTGGAGGCACGCATCACAATCGTAGATCCTATCGTCGCGTTGATAAGCTTCGCACATTACGTACACTCACGGTCGATCTCCCTCCCAACTGAGAAGACATGAAACGAGCGGACGATCGATCGATCTCGCTGAAGGAACGAGGTCAGCGCGGTAGCATCTGGAGGGGACAGATGCGCAGCAGGGCACCACTATGCCTCAGGGTGAAGCGGCTTGGCTCTTGTATGTCTCTGTCTCATCCTGTCGTTTGACTGTCCTCTGTGCGTGCAAAACACAGTTGAGGTTCGTCCTCTGAGGTGTCTGCGTTGACCGTCCGTGAAGTTGTGAGGTGGGTCGTAAGTCGTTTTCACTTTGCAATCTGCATTGCGTGATCCAACGTAGCATGCATTGCACAGTACACGTGCATAAGTATACTTCAGAGCCTGAATGGAGCAGCCGAAGCTGGAAAGCTGTGCCAGGGCTTCAGCAGTGGGCCCAGAGCGACTTCGGTGCGCCGAATGCGGCGTGCTTCTGATGGGCTCTGCCGCACTGCTGGAGGCACACCTCACCTCTGAGCACTTGGAGTGGTTCCCCTTCGAGTGCAAGTGAGTGAAGTGCCTGCTTGGTTGGTTACATTGAAGATCGTTACGACTCTGGGGCGCTTGCAATTTTACCGATTTTGCCTAGCCCACCGCTTGCAGAGTCCGTGCGGTCGACAGTCAGTGTGTTGTGTGACGATCATATTCCAATATGCAGTAACCTTGAGACTATTGCAGATTCTGCCCCATGGTCCGCCTTCCCATCTCCGCTTTTCTGGAGGCCCACTTCAAAGAGATACACCCGCAACTGTCTCACGTGGTTGGTTCTGTCAACTTGTGCCTACATGCGGGCTCAGAATGTTATGGTAATGTTAAGAGGTGGAATTAGGTGGGGAGTGTACGACATTCCACTACGAGCTTAACAAATGGCAACCTTGTAGCAAGGCTACGTAGCACGTTGCACAGACAAGCGTATTTTGCTACGTATTGTATCACAACACTGCTTGCCGCCTTTCAGGTCATTTATCGTCCGAACAAAGCGAACCAGGAGGAGCTTTCGCGCCTGATGAGTCGATCGATGGCGGAAGTGTGGTGAACAACAGATTACGCTCTTTCATTGTTTGACCACAGTCAGAATGGCCAATAGAAATTTAAACTAGTTTCAGTTTCAGTTTTAGTTACAATCAGTTAACTGAAACTGACTGAATCGAAACTGACGCGGACGCCATAACTGAAACTCACACTTTAGTTTCAGTACTGTATGTAAGCTTGAGATTTTGCGAAATCTTAGTGTGTTTTCATCAAATACTGACCAAATAATACGGCTAAAGTTGACGCTTCATTCATATCAGCATCATATCATTTGTCTAAAACACTAAAGAAACTAACGGAAGTTCAAAATTGATCTTAAATCTGCAAAATATCAATACTGCATAGATTTCAGCAATCCATGGCGACATTCTATCTAGGCCTTCAATAACTGAAACTCAGTTTCAGTTACTGAAACTGAAACCCGGCCAACATCATTATTTTAACTGAAACTGAAACTAAAATGAGTTTCTATTAGTCACCCTGACTAAAGTAATCCTAAACACGACGAGCTCCTCCCACAACCACCACCACATTTGATGCTGGCAGGGCAGCGAATGGGCAGGAGAGTCTGACTGTCCAATCAATCCCTGTAGCTGCTGCTGCTGACGTCAGTGCAGAGGAACAGAAAGCGACAGTTCAACAACAGGAAGTCTCCAGCAGTCGAGTGGAAGAAGGAGATTCGAGTGCTACTACTGGAGAAGAACCTCACGACGACAGTTCTCTGCAGGCTGCAGGTCGGTGAATACCCTTGACTGCTGACTATTGTCGCCCGGATACTGTAAATCGCTAAAAGTTCAGACTTGAAAAAAGTTCAGACAATTCGGACAGTATTCCGTTGTCTGAACTTTTTCATGTCCGAATAGGCAATTTTACTCACGGTATAGTACTTTGTAAGCTCTGACAGGGCCTTTGTCCGAACTTTTCTCATGACACCAAATCAAATTCGGCTAGACATTTCAGAATTGTACATGCAAACGGTACGGTAACCAGCCCCCAGCGGTTCCGCATTGCTTTCAAAAGGGTCTCTTTAATATCGAGTTGTTTACATTTTTCCACAAACTTGTTATTGACCGGGCTACCCCAATGTTACGTAGCAAGACCTGCCCCAAATTTTGGTCGGTAACGCTGTAGCAGTAATAAGGTATCCCGTTTTAAGGGGCTACCTACTCGCGATCTCGGTCAAATCGGCAGCTCAGAAGTCTCATAAATCTCAATCAACAGAGCTTCTTGTTACTGCAACAAACAACATTGTTTGACAGTTGGCAGCCAAATGAGCGACCAGAAGGCTTCGCCCAATTCGTCGAGCGCCCAGGATGAATGGGTATTGGCGGTTCAATCCTCGGCATCGGTATGTTATCTCGTTTTGCTACTAAGTTTATTTCCGCCCATAGTCATTCTCTTGAATTGACTTTTTCAAATGTGGCAAACTTTAAGTCCAATTTCTAACACGAGCTCTATCTATTTTCATACTGCATTGTTTTAAGATCCTTTCATACCATTATTTGACTGATCCTGTTTCTCAGGCTACCCCGAACGCAACAGACGAACCACTGACTTCAGACGAACCCTTTGTCACTGACAAATCGATTGACGACAATGACGAGGTTTGTGCATTTGTGTGAAATTGCGGAATTTGTGCAATCCATTCTTGAAGCATTCTCTCCTCACTCTCAATTGTCGGTAGAAATCTCGATTTCGGCTTCCCTGAGTCGAAAGCACACTTGTCCATCACTCGCTACTGCCAAGCCGGGCGGTAGACACACTATAAGAGCTCGGCGTGCTTGTGTCCGTGAGCCCAAGCAAAGCGTCCGGAAAGCTCCCAGATTTCGGCAGAGGAAAGTCGTAGAGAGGCTGACAAACTTGTGTGGCGAAACTTGTCCACTTTCAGCTGGACGACGAACAGCCAAGTCGCCGTGTGAAGAAAATGTTCCGGGACACTGCGTTGTCACCAGAGGACGAAGCCACGGAAGAGGATACGGTAGCAGTGCCCAGAAGAACCTGGCAGGACCTTTGTGACAGCGTCGCCGGTAGGCTATTTTATTTACACACTATCTTCAGTCATGAATAGTGGATGCTCAAGTTCTTCTTTCTCGTTGAAAGTTGCTGCTTGGCCATCGGAATGGCCAAACTTTGCTTTCAGTTCTACAACTGGCGCTGACCACAATGGGGGCCAACTTTGAGACACTACTCAGCGGGGACCACGCCCAGTTCCTGCAAGGCGTCTCCCAAACGCTGCAGCGGCGAGTCTTCCACGAGAGTTGGTCTATTTCAAATGCTGGCGTGATCGTAGGTAGGAGATGTACATTGAATTTGTGCACTCTATAGAGCTGACAGAGGCGACAAAGCCGCCATAGCCTAAGCATGAGCCTAACCATGAACCTAAGTAGGTAAGCCTAAGCATGAGCCTAGCCTGGAGTCGAAGCCTGTCTCCGCTTGAGGCTAGGTCTAAACATGAACCTAAAAGCCTCGTGAACCTAAGCCTCGGATGAGCAAAAGTTAAGTCCGGGCAGGTAACGTTTGCGCAACGCTTCAGCTGTTGCCAAGTTACTGAGTTGGGTAGATTTTTTGGGCGGTGGTCAGTTGTCTCAGCGGTCGATTGGTGGCTGGCAGTTGCCCAACTCCGGGTGTGATGTGCATCAGTTGTTGAAAACTGTTGGCGCTGTCGTCGTTCAGCTTGGACTAAGCCACTATGCAGAGCCAATCTGGGCGACCCGAGCGGCCCCATTCTTCCAGAGGGATTCGACCCGGTTTTAAGCCAACCCTGCCAACTGTTGGTTCCCGGCCTCCGGGTGCTCGAGATGGAAAACCAACTGACAGGAAGTCAGTATTTTGTCAGTAATGGAGTTTTTTTTGCGCGATACTCCCCTACCACACCGACACCACTATACCCCTCTGCGGCTTGTGGCGCTCCACTATTGCACAGTATCTGCCTCCCTCCCTCACCTCTGACTGGCGCTTACACGCACGGTGACAGGACACTACGTCCTGTATTCATACGTACTCCGCAAACTTCTACCCAAAGTTTATTTACAGAGTCGCGCCCCACCGTCGTCCTTGACGAGCCGTTGAATTTCTACCTGCAAGCTCTGACCAGCTACAGAGGAGCCTTAGAACTGCGGAAAAAGTTCCCCACGGCAACAGACGAATTCATGGTCGACGGCGGCGAGTACCTGAGATGCCGCTTCAATGGGGCCAACAAAGTTGTCTACGAGATCACCAAGTCGCTGAACAGACTGGACGTGCAGTGGGCACGTGGGTTCTCTCCAGTTAACAGGAATTTGTAGGCTAATCCAACTGTGTTCTCCGTGTATGTAACAGTCAGCTGCAGCGCTTCAGTTTCGGCACTGCGCATACAAGCTACGGTATAAAGTTGAGTTTGTGTTCTGACTGACCATTGGACAGAGTTGCGGTACTGCATAGCAATATTGATTTCGCCCGGGATTTGGCTTTTAGAGCAAGAACATCCCTCTTTCAAGCAACGCTTTAAAAAGTGACAAAAACTTGTCTGTCAATGATTTGACAAACATTTGACAGAGCACAAAAGAACGCACTAAGAGCAATCAAAAACCGTGTGGATTCTGTCCATGTAGCAATTTTGTAGCAAAACGAATTTTCCTTTTCTTGGTGCATGTTTTTTGTGACTAGAAAATCTATGTCAGAATACGAAAGAGTACGTCGCGAGCGTTCGAATAACGTGCCGGGTGTCGCTATAATCGCAACACGAGCACTTCAGAGAGATTTCAGCGCAAAACTCAAAACAATTATGTCCATGAAGCGTGTTTTAGTAAATTAAAAAATGTTTGCCGGCACATAAAAGAGCACGTCGAGAGCGTAATATTGACGTGTCGATTGCCGGTCTACGACGTAAGACGAGCGAGTTAGAGCCGTTTTGTGCTTTTGCACATTCGAGTTACCGTAAATCGTGAAATTCAATTTTTTTAGTTTCGACGGATGGGAGAACAAATGATCAGTGAGTCGAGAGCTATCCAAGAAGCTCGAGATCGTCTCTTTACGACGCAAGTTGAGCGAGTTAGAGCGGTTTTAGCGTTAGAGTCGCTAGAATGACGTTTTCTGCGGTGCGTGTTTGCGTAATTGAAAAACTTGTCGCTTCCGCATGAAGGAGCACGTCGAGAGCTTTGACCTGACGTGTCGATTGCCGCTCTACGACGTAAGATGAGCGAGTTGGAGCCGTTTTGCGTTTTGAATCTTCGGATTACTGTAACTCGCGAAATTCAAACTTTTCAATGTCGATTTCTCGAGGCACATTGCCAGTGAGTCGAGACGTATCCGTAGAGCCGAAGATCGTCTCTACGACTTTCCAACGCCGAGATCTGAGAGCGTGACGAACGGACGGACGGACGGACGCACGCCGAGCTCTCGTAGGGTGTCGCCCGGCTGAGGCCGTGAGAAAGAATGCAAGACTACTGAAGGAAACCTTGCACCTTTCAGCGTCCAAGCAGTTTCCCCCGCGGGGCCCCAGGACGACCTTAACTGATACAGAGTACATCGAGGCACAAGATCCTCTGTGGAGAGTGTTCTACACATTCGTTGTCCAAGATAGTGGATTTTTTGACGAGGGGCGGTACTCAAAGGTGTGACATATTGTATTGTGTTTATGAGGGTTATTCGGGGGAAAGGACTGCTGTGAAGCAGGGGTGACCACAGACCGTTCCAGCAGTTTCAGTTTCAATAAATATACTGAAAATGAAACTCGAATGGCCATTGATGTTTAAACTGAAACTCAAACCCTACAGACACTTTCTGTGTTTTAATGCGATAGTAGTCTGGTTTCAGTACTCACTACTGGAACTAGATTGTGTCAATTTCCGACTTTATTGTGTATCTTTGGCTCATGTTAGGAAAATTTTGGCGTATTGCTTGTTGCTGATAACGAAATACTCGAAATGCTCCCATTAATCAATAACTCAGCAAAGCAAGCAGGCAAAATTGCATGTACGTTCACATCCGCGAGCACCGAAATACTGAAACTCAGCTTCAATAACTGAAACTGAAAACTCAATAAATATTTCTACAGAAACTGATACTGAAACTGCTATGAAAACTTATACTGATACTGAAACTGAAACTAAATTAGTTTCTCTATGGTTTTCAGTGATGTGAAGCGCCGATGTGAATCAGTAGAGTCGTTCATTATGGCTACTCGACGCTGAGTGGTGTTGTTGTTGGGAATTACCCCAATTTTGGCAGCGTTTCGGCTGCTATTACAGCAGCCTTCATCAGGCCAACCCTAAACAGAGACACAAGCCAGTACCGCGAGATACAGCACCAATTCGCGCCAGAGACCTACAATCTATCACACAGCCGCAACCACGCTGGCGCAATAGGAACTGACTTAGACTGAACATTACACAAATTTGAACGGGCTGCAATATGGAGAGATTCTTTAATTTTCCGCCGAAAATCCCGCGGATCTCTGTCAATCACTTCCATATCATCAGGTGAAAATGAGTGACCCGTCTCAATGCAGTGGGCGGCCAAGCCAGAGTGTTCTGTGTCTCCACGGGTGATGATTCTCTATGGTCATTGACTCAAGCAAAATCGAAATTTTTGGCACTCCTCCCCTCCAAAAGGGAGGAGTGCTATAGTGATGGTGCGGATTCTGTGTAAATTGGAACGCTCATAAGTCGAGCTAGAGTTGGCCGATCGGGGCGAATTTTTTTTTATTCGATAGGTCTCGGGCTAGCGCAGGGTGGATTGAAGGTCTCGACTTCCGTCCGGGACCCGATTTTTGGCAAGTTGCCAAAACCCGGTTTTTCGGCCTCCGACGAACTTTGGAGCGTTAGAATAGTGTTCCAGTAAAACGGAGGGAGACGAACTCTGGGCCGAATATGTGAAAGACATTGGGCTATCCGATGGTGGGGCGCCGTCGGGCTGGGTCCGGGTCTGCCCGGGCCGGGTAGCAAAAACCAGGTTTTTCGACCCAAAAGTAGGGTTCCGTCTCCCACTCGGCATTTTTTTGCTATACAAGATAACGGTCCTATATTTTCTCGTTTTGAAGAACTCGGATAGCCTCATCCCGAATCGTCGCCAGAGTCCCGGTCAGATGTCGTACGGGCCGGGAAATATTGCTCAAAGTTGGGTTCCGGGTCTCCGGACAAGACTTCGGGCAAACGTAACTTTTGAAAGGGTACCCCTATCGAGATGGGACAAAGACCGTTCGATAGCGCTCGGCGAGCTCTACAACTTTGTAGTAGATCACTTCTTTCGTGGTTTTTTCAATTTTGGGTGAAAATTTTAAAAATCGAATTTTGGGTCAAAATTCAAAAGTTCGTCGTTTCCCATTCTTTGCTGTGCGGGTCGATTTCGATGATAGCTAGTGAGTTTTTAGTACTTGCAAATATCTTTCGGGGAATAGAAGAACAGCTCTTGGCGCGGTCGTTTTCTGGGTGAAAATTCAAATTTTTTGAAAAATTTTTGGTATTTTAGTGCAAAGTGGGGTCGGTTGAGACACTTTGGTGTCAATTTCATTTTCACGTGATAGAGCATCTAAAGATACGTTGTTTTTGTTATAAGCACTTTTTTCGTCCGACGCGTATTTTGGCGGGGAATTTGAATTCAAAATTTTGGCTGCCGGATTTGTGGGGGGCACCTACCGTGTAAGTACTCGATTCCGGCTTTTCGGGGATGCTGATCACGAATTTGACGTTGTCTTTTCGTTTTGAGATGTGTGGGACCATTCTTGAAGAATTGGCTTGCCACCGTACGTGCCCTCAAGTGGAAAACCTGGTTGTGTCAGTTCAGCTGAAGCTAGGTGTGTTGTATGTCAAATGTGTGGTATTGTATTGGAGGGTCACAATTCCGAATTTGCTATTAATTTTGCGATCAGAATGGCCACTAAGCTTCACTGACTCGATGATCAATGGGCAGCATGATTCAACTCTCAAAATTCTTCTGAAAGAGGGGAGGAGTGCCCCGAGGGGCTCTGCCCCCGTCTACTAATCTTGTAATAGAAGATTACACAAATTTTACTCATCCTGCTCCTACAAGAAAGTCAACAAAATTTTAGTCTTGTCACCTGTTGTCAGCACAAGGGCAGCAGGGGAGTGAGGAAGGGAGGGAGGGACTAATCTCCAATATATAGTACATTTCATGTAAAATGCCTAAAGGCAGAAAGGGGAATATGTTCCAAGTATGAAGCATGTAAAAGTAAGAGTATTAAACGATATTCCTATGGTGTAGCAAATGCGGCGCTTTGTGCCGCCCACCAATTTGTTAGAGAAAGAATAGTACCAGTATTGATTGAAAGAAAGCATTTTCGACTAAAATCATCCACACAAACTACGCAAAGGTCACAACGACACGCTAGGATGTGCCGAATATGTTACCGCGTGTCGTTGTGACCTTTGCGCAGTTTGTGTGGATGATTTTAGTCGAAAATGCTTTCTTTCAATCAATACTGGTACTATTCTTTCTCTAACAAATTGGTGGGCGGCGCAAAGCGCCGCATTTGCTACACCATAGGAATATCGTTTAATACTCTTACTTTTACATGCTTCATACTTGGAACATATTCCCCTTTCTGCCTTTAGGCATTTTACATGAAATACTCTTACTTTTTGATTGGCGGAGCCAATCAACCCACGTTACCGATGTAGGCCACCTTGAGACACGACAGTAAAGGCTCTCGTACGAGTTTGACATATTTGGGTAACGTACGGGACGAGCAGGGCAAGTTGGTAACAAGTATGTAGGGCCTCCTGAACGAGCGGGGCACTTTGAGGCACGCACAACACGAGTAGAACAATTTTGCGACACGTATGCAGGGCCTCCTGAACGAGCGGAGGCACTTTGAGGCACGCGCAAAACGAACAGGACAATTTTGGGACACCTATGCAGGGTCTCCTGAACGAGCGGGGGCACTATGAGGCACGCACAAAACTTAACAGGCCAATTTTGGGACACCTATGCAGGGTCTCCTGAACGAGCGGGGGCACTTTGAGGCACGCACAAAACAAGTAGAACAATTTTGGGACACGTATGCAGGGCCTCCTGAACGAGCGGAGGCACTTTGAGGCACGCGCAAAACGAACAGGACAATTTTGGGACACCTATGCAGGGTCTCCTGAACGAGCGGGGGCACTATGAGGCACGCACAAAACTTAACAGGCCAATTTTGGGACACCTATGCAGGGCCTCCTGAACGATCGGGGGGACTTTGAGGCACGCACAAAACTTAACAGGACAATTTTGGGACACTGCAGGGCCTCCTGAACGAGCGGGGGCACTTTGAGGCACGCACAAAGCAAACAGGACAATTTTGGGACACCTATGCAGGGCCTCCTGAACGAGCGGGGGCACTTTGAGGCACGCACAACACAAGTAGAACAATTTTGCGACACGTATGCAGGGCCTCCTGAACGAGCGGGGGCACTATGAGGCACGCACAAAACTTAACAGGCCAATTTTGGGACACCTATGCAGGGCCTCCTGAACGATCGGGGAGACTTTGAGGCACGCACAAAACGAACAGGACAATTCTGGGACACGTATGCAGGGCCTCCTGAACGAGCGGGGGCACTTTGAGACACGCACAAAACGAGTAGAACATTTTGGGACACGTATGCAGGGCCTCCTGAGCGAGCGGAGACACTTTGAGGCACGCACAAAACGAACAGGACAATTTTGGGACACCTATGCAGGGCCTCCTGAACGAGCGGGGGCACTTTGAGGCACGCACAAAACTTAACAGGACAATTTTGGGACACTGCAGGGCCTCCTGAACGAGCGGGGGCACTTTGAGGCACGCACAAAGCAAACAGGACAATTTTGGGACACCTATGCAGGGCCTCCTGAACGAGCGGGGGCACTTTGAGGCACGCACAAAACCTAACAGGACAATTCTGGGCCCCCTTGCAGGGCCTCCTGAAGTCCTGAACGAGCGGGGGCACTTTGAGGCACGCACAAAACTTAACAGGACAATTTTGGGACATCTATGCAGGGCCTCCTGAACGAGCGGGGGCACTTTGGGGCACGCATAAGACTTAACAGGACAATTTTGGGCCCCCTTGCAGGGCCTCCTGAACGAGCGGGGGCACTTTGAGGCACGCACAAAGCAAACAGGACAATTTTGGGACACCTATGCAGGGCCTCCTGAACGAGCGGGGCACTTTGAGGCACGCACAAAACTTAACAGGACAATTGTGGGACACCTATGCAGGGCCTCCTGAACGAGCGGGGGCACTTTGAGGCACGCACAAAACTTAACAGGACAATTTTGGGACACCTATGCAGGGCCTCCTGAACGAGCGGGGGCACTTTGAGGCACGCACAAAACTTAACAGGACAATTGTGGGACACCTATGCAGGGCCTCCTGAACAAGCGGGGGCACTTCGGGGGTTGGTGTTATACCGGGTGTTTTTTTTAATTCAGCAAATCGAAAATCTTAATAACTTTTGCGTGGGTTGACCTAGACGGACGAAACTTGCACACGATAGACACAAAACTATGCCATTACATGTGTTACCAAATGGCATGATTTCGCTTTAAAGTACACAAGTTGCAGGCGCTCAAAGTTGGGGTCCAAAATATCTTGAAAGTGCCCCTCTGGAAAGCCTAGAACTCAGGCAATAGGCGACACTTTTTCACGTGACTTGCACCATCATATACAAAAGAAAATGAGCTTTCATATGCCGCAAAAACCAACTCTGTAGTTAGAATAACGCCAAAGTTACAGCTCGTCACAGTTGGCCAAGAAGTGCCGTCGCGTAAGCTCCTCGCACTTGCGCTACTCCTCGGCACCGAAAGCTCCCGCGACGGCACTTCTTAACCAACTTCGACGAGCTGTAACTTTGGCGTTATATTAACTACAGAGTTGGTTTTTGCGGCATGTGAAAGCTCATTCTCTTTAGCATATGATGGTGCAAGTCACGGAAAAAAGTGTCGCCTATTGCCTGAGTTCTAGGCTTTCCAGTGGGGCACTTCAAAGAAATTTTGGACCAAAACTTTGATCCCCTGCAACTTGTGGAGTTTGAAGCTAAATAATGCCATTTGGTAACACATGTAATGGCATAGTTTTGTGTCTATCGTGTGCAAGTTTCGTCCGTCTAGGTTAACTCACGCAAAAGTTATTAAGATTTCCGATTTGCTGAATTAAAAAAAACACCCGGTATGCGCGCAACCATCGGTGGGAAGAATGGAAGGCGACTGGACGAGATCCTGGTTGATGGACGTTAGAGCGTGACGTGAAGGAGGAGGAGGAGAAGAAGGAGACGGAGAAGAATTCACCCCCCGCCCGTGGGACAAGAAACGCGCCGCGATCCTTTTTTCGCCCGGCCTCAGCCGGGCGAACCCCTACGAGAGCTTATCGTGCGTGCGTGCGTCCGTTCGTTCGTTCGTTCGTCTGTCACGCTCTCATATCTCGGCGTTGGCTCGTCGTAGGAAGGAGATCTTGGGCTCTACGGAAAGCTCTCGACTTACTGGTAATGTTGCTAAGAGACTTCGAAATTCAAAAGTTTGAATTGCGCGCGCTACAGTAACCCGAAGGTTCAAACTGAAAACGGCTATTACTCGCTCGTCTTACGTCGTAGAGCGGCGTGCGATAGGTCAACTAAAAGGTCTCGACGTGCTCTTTCGTTTGGCATTAAAACTTTTGTTAATTACGCAAACACGCAACACGAAAAGCGACATTCTCGCGTTTTTAACGCAGAAATCGCTCTAACTCGCTCAGCGTGCGTCGTACGGAGACGATCTTGGATTGGTTGGATAGCTCTCGACTCACTGATCATTTGTTCTTCTATTGGTCGAAACTGAAAAGTTTGAATTTCGGGAGCTACAGTAACCCAAAGGTTTAAAACGCAAAACTTATCTAACTTGCTCGTCTTCCGTCGTAGAGAGACGATCTTGAGTTCGTTGAATAGGTTTCGGCACACTGATAATTCCGTTAAGAGAAGTCGAAATTCAAAAGTTTGAATTGCGCGCGCTACAGTAACCCGAAAGTCCAAAACGCAAAACGGGTCTAACACGCTCGTCTTACGTCGTAGAGCGGCGTGCGATAGGTCAACTAAAAGGTCTCGACGTGCTCTTTCGTTTGGCATTAAAAATTTTGTTAATTACGCAAACACGCACCACGAAAAGCGACATTCTTGCGTTTTTAGCATAGGAATCGCTCTAACTCGCTCAGCAGCGTGCGTCGTAGAGAGACGATCTTGAGTTGCTGGATAGTTCTTGACTCACTGATCATTTGTTCTTCTATTGGTCGAAACTCAAACGTTTGAATATCGCGAACTACAGTAACCCAAAGGTTCAAACAGCAAATGGGCCCTAACTCGCTCGTCTTACGTTGTAGAGCGGCATTCGTTCGACCGTTTGAAAGCTTACGTTGAGGCAGTTGTTGAACGGTCATTCCCAAAGAAATACTTTTGTTTTTTTAAACCCTTGTCTTACGAACAACTTTGTCTGCAAAAATAATTGATCCCGGGCGATCCCAATGCTGCCCTGCAACAACCGCTCAGAAATGCGTGTGTCTTGCTCAAAAAAATAATCCCGGGCGATCCCAATGTTGCCCTGCAAGACCCTCTCAGAAAGGAGCGTGTCAGAAGTAGCGCATGAATAGTGGACTCCGGGCGGGCGCGCGTCATATCGGTAAGGCTTCGAAATACTTTACAAAAGTATCCACTCTTTTACTCTTCCACTTTAAAACACTCACAAACCACTCTGTAACTTTTTTAAAACAGCTTGTTGCGCCTGTAACTTTTGCTACACTGAACCGATTTTCACCAAATTTGGAATTTAATCTATTTATGATAAAGTCCTTTGGTGTGCCAAATTTCATCCACTTCCGTTTAGTACAGCACGAGAAACAAACATCGTGACGATGGGAAAAGGTGCGCGCGGCCTGGATGGAACATATGTATTATGGTTTGGCGCTGCCGCGCCAACCATGATACAGTAGGTAGCAAGTCAATGCCAAATCGTATTCCATAAGTGGTATACAGTGGGTGTCTCATTTAGGCGCAACGACGGCAAGCACTAATGGGAGCCTTAGACAACGCCTACTGTTGGGCCTTCAACTACAGGAAGCGAAAGCGACCCGACAACAAATCATCAATAAACAATAACAAAAATCCGAAAGAGCCAATGATAAAGCCACAAAATCCTCAGAAGGCCCCACCAAAGAAACAGAAGAAGGCTTCCAAAGCCAAGTGCTTTCCCGATGTCTAGATGATAGGCTCGCGAGAATCTGCCGTTTGAGTGACGCCGCGAATAGAATCCTTATCACTGGTGTACCTAATATGCAAATTCGGACTGGCCCACATACCAGTGAATGCCCACTGAAACTCCCCAAGAATCTACGAATGGCAAACAAGATGCCCGACCTATAGACCTAGGTACACTATTGCCCAACGAAAATGTGCCTGTGGGCACTGCACAAGTCTCGCTGGGCACTGGTGTTCGAACGCTGCTGCTTGTCGACGTCGCGTTCACACTGAATACACGAAGACGAAAATACCGTCACCACAGGCCAGGCCAAAGAGTTTCGAGTGAGTCTACCGCCGTGAGAACGTCGGCCATTCCCAAACAACGCGAAAACAGGGAACGACATGCGTTGAGGCGCTCGTGCAGAGCATGAACAATTTGTGTGAAGTTTTAGCAAGTGCTCTAGACATAATGAACTCAAGCGGATTCAACTTTTGTTGAAATCGAAGCTTCTATGTCGAAGTTATTCGAGTTGCTAGCAAGTCTCCTCGAAACGCAATGTAGCTGTCAACCAAACTGCAGCAAGGAGCAACTTGGCATAGTCCGTGTAAGGAATAGATCCATGTATTTGCACGACGTACGATGTTCAGGAAAAGGCGCCGTCCATACTGGCCTTTTTCGACCAGCGCCCATTGGTCGGCATCCTGATGGCGACCACCACCACCACCACTACCACAACTACCACACCGACAGCCGTGGGACAAACCCAGCTGTAGACGGCACCGAAAATACCATTACTACTCCCGCTCCTACAACCACCACCACTTCTGAGACGCCCAAAGAACTGAAGTGTCCCGAATGCAGGTGTGTCTGCGTCTTCAGAGACACCCCTCAACTTCCACCACCTCCACCTCCTCCCCCCTCAACCACTACCCCCCAACAACAGCGACTCGAAACAGAAAGTGAGGTGGTCAGGAAGCTCGACAGCACCAGTTGAGGCTGAAGAGCTACCAGAAGAAGCCAAGTGGGCCGTTGTGTATCTTTTGGATAAACGACAAGGTACTGAAAGTCTTGATATGATCATAAGTTCCTTTGTTCAGACCCTTTGTTGGTGTGAGTGTTGCCGGAATTCTACCTGCCTATGCATTGCTGGGGGAGTATTGTACCGTCGAAGGCTTCAAGTGTTCTTTTGAGCCAGTTCGAATTGAAACTCTTTGGCTAGACTATGTAATTGTGGTTTGGAGAGGTGGTGGGGAGCTCTTATCATTGCACCAGAGGGTGGCACCTCGCCCAGGCCTGTTAACCTGTTACCAGACGCCTGCTGTGCTGTTGGGGAACTTGCTCGGCCAGTTGAGAACTTTCAGATTTCGAGTTCTAACCATGCGATTCAGGTGAAATTTATACAGGATGTGTCAAAAGTGCTCATTAAGCTGCAAAACAAATTTCGTCGCTGTCGGATTGCCCAATCGCGAGTTCTCAAGGCCTAGGTACCTACACTACAGAGTACAGCGGTGCCCTCTACGGCACTACGGTGTTTTGAGAACTTAGCCAAGCCTCGTGATTGATCAATCTGACAGCGACGAAACTTGTTATGCGGCCCAATGAACACATTTGCCACATCTTGCAAGAATTCCACCTAAACCGCACGGTTAGAACTTGAGATATGAAAGTTCTCAACTGGGCGCGAAAGTCTACTAACAACAGGTGTCAGGGAGCAAGTTAGGTAAACGTCTCGCCAAACGAATTACCCCGTCACCAGCCCTACTGAACCATACGGAATGAAACACTGTAGACGCGGGTCCCAGACTGAGCCTTTCGGCCAGTGAGACTGGCTGCTGGAATCAAAGGGGAGGGGGACAACCACAATCTCAACCAATCTATCAACCACCGCACACATTTAGCCACTACAGCAACGCCAAACAGGATTCACCAGCAGGATAACGTCTGAAACTCCAATGTGATCTGCAGGCCCAATCATATTTAGAGAAGTCTATACTTGATCTGAGCTAGTCTCTCGATGCGTCGAGCTCTTCCTCGTTGACGACGCGCAGCGAGTAGCCGGCGGCCTCGACCAGGTGACAGCGAAAGCGGAAGTTTACATTGGGGACCGAAGTCAACTCGCCAGTCTCCAGGTCCTTCAGCCGCTGGCCCTCCCAGAGGACCATGACTACCTCCTTGACTCTTTCTTCTTCGTCCAGCAGAAGACTGATGTTGTGGAGCATGGGCTTTGGCAGGAGATTGCAGAACTGGACGTTCTCAACTCTGCCCAGACTGGATCTATGCAATGCTTCAGTCTGTTCAATCCACTGGGCCATCGGGGCCTGCTGTGTCCTCTCTCGAGCCAGTTTCAGGAGTCGCCCTTTCCAGTCGTCAGAGAAGACGGCGGCCTTCAGTTGAGCCGGGAACACCTCTGCGTCAAGGCAAATGGCGACCCACTGGAGTTCCGACAGAATTTCGTCTCCCTTGTACCAGCCACGAGCTTCCACCACTTGCAGAACGCGCCCAATGATCTCCAATGCGCGCCCTCCATTTGAGCAGATGAGCGCTTGCTTCAAAAGATTTTGTATGAGGAGACGACTCTTCTCAAGAGAAAGAGTCTGCAGGAAGTCTTCGGTAAAAGCGTCCCAGATCTCTTCCGGAAGCGGTCTTCCAAGTTTCGGGACACGGTCGAGCAGGCGGAGCAGAGACGACTCCCACAAGCCCTCAGGCTCACTATGAGGTTGACCAAAGGTATGGACGAGCGCTTCAGCAATGGGGTCGTAGATGCGTTCCGAAAGTGCGTAGCCCTGGGACGCCACTGCTGCTAGCAATGTCACCACACTGGGGAATGTCGTGACGTTGCCCACCACCTGTGGTTTGGTCTGAACTGGTGAATACAAGGTGCTCACCAATTTGCACAATTGGTCAGAAGTACACCAATGCAGTGTAACCAGTAGAGTAGAGTACATATTGCTACTCCGCCCCACCCTCCCTCCCCCCCCCCCCCCCATCAACCTCCCCCTCCTAAAATCACCATCCCACCCATTCCTATCCTATGTACATACATGTCTCTCTACGACATTCCAACAACGAAATATGGTAGCGCTGCAGATGCACAGCCACACGGCGAGCTCTTGATAGAGTTCGCCGGCCTGGTACGCAGGTAAATCCTCTTGATAGATAAGCAAACTATATCGACTGTTGTGAATGTCTTACTCTAAATATTGGTTAGGCCAGGGGTGCTTACATGCTGGCAAATAATCGCTTATTGCTCCAATGGTCACATTTGACCACACTTGATTAGCAAGCTTAACAGGGCACTACCAGTTCAATGAGGTCCTCGCGGCAAAGGTGTTTATACAGGACGTTGCCAACGACGTGTTCAGCCAATCCACCATCATCCGCCTGTTTCAACAGATGTTTCTGGTGGGAGAGGATTTCCATTAGGCGTCGGGTGAAGAGGCGACCGTCCTCGTGGCTGTCCGTGTTAGTCAGCCTTGCGGCCAGCCCCATCAAACAACGAATATCTTTTTGCATGTCCCTTGATCTTAGCGGCGGCCCCTCGGCGAGTTGCGTCATGAGCGCGAATGTCAGCTCCCTAAATTATACAAGTACGATAGGCAGTTCAGCAACACACTCTGAGCCTGTATTCTGTGAGTGCCCAAGTAGTGTACTCTCCCGTATCGCTCAGGGGAACCCGAGTTGTCGTGATTGCAAGCATATCAACCAGTTCACACTAAACTTGAAGAAAGACTTGCTGGAACTAGACTTGAATGAGTTCGACTGCAACCTGCCTTGTAACTATGTTACATCCAGCCGACATCTCGCCACCAAACAAGTCTCTTTTAAAAAGCGGAGTGGCTTTGACCTTTGAATTTTTACTGAGATTGTAGCAAGGCCCTTTCCTGTTTCGTGCAGCGTCTTTGACTCTCCTCGCGACTACACTTTTTGGAGTGGTCTTGCTACGCAACATTGGTATCGCTCGGGTTTAATTCATTACACCAAGAAAATTATGTTTTCAGACTGAATTTAAAAAAAGACACTGGAATATAACGCAAAACTACAGGTTAATTGTGAGCTTGATTTGATGTTGGCTTGCGGTGAGCTCTTCAGTGATGTCAAGACCGCCGCTCTACAACGCATGAGTGCCAAGATATAACAAACCAAATATGCAGTTTCTGACGCGTTTTGGTTACTGTAGGTAGCCCCTGTTTAAACTTTTGAAACTTTTTGTTGTCGGAGTCGCGCTCAGGAGGTCGAGCGCTTCATTTTGATATGCGATTCGACTACGTTCGATGAAGTTTTGACTTTCGCGGACCGAACTTTGGGATACTGTAGCGCGCAGTTTTCAAAACGTGTTATTGTTTCACCTCACAGTTCGCAAGAGGAGTCCGAGGGTTACCCGTCGATGTGTCAAACTCAACTCAGCGACGTCAGACTAGCGAGTTATTAAGCCCGAAGCAAGCGTGTCGTGTCCAGTTTTCGACGCGTTTTGGTTACTGTAGCGCTCTACTTAAACTTTTGAAACTTTTTGTTTTTGGATTCGTGCTCAGGAGCTCGAGCGCTTCATTCTGACATGCGATTTGACTAGCTTCGGTCAACTTTTGTTTTATAATGGACCCTACCTTGGGATACTGTAGCGCGCGATTTTGAAAACTTATTTCAGTTTTGAACACTCAGATGACGAGAGTAGTCCGAGGGCTTTTTGAAACTTTTTGTTGTCGGATTCTTGCTCAGGAGGTCGAGCGCTTCATTTTGATATGCGATTCGACTAGGTTCTATGAAGTTTTGACTTTTTGCGGACATTACTTCAGGATACTGTAGCGCGCAATTTTTAAAAGTTGTTATTATTTCGACGTCACAGTTCGCGAGAGTAGTCCGAGGGCTACCAGTCGATGTGTCGAACTAAACTCAACGACGTCAAACAAGCGAGTTATTAAGCCCGAAGCAAGCGTGTCGTTTTCAGTTTTTGACGCGTTTTGGTTACTGTAGCTCTCTGTTTAAACTTTTGAAACTTTTTGTTGTCGGATTCGTGCTCAGGAGCTCGAGCGCTTCACTTTGATATGCGATTTGACTAGCTGCGGTCAACTTTTGTCTTAAATGGGCCCCACTTTGGGATACTGTAGCGCGCGAGTTTGAAAACTTATTTCAGTTTTGAACACTCAGATGGCGAGAGGAGTCCTCAGGCTACTCGACGATGTCTCAAACTCCACCCTACGACGTCGGACGAGCGAGTTATTAAGCCCGAAGCGAGCGTGACCCACGTCCGTACATACGCACGTACGCACGTACGCACGTCGAGCTCTTGACAGGGTTCGCTCGGCTGAGACCGAGCGAAACAAGTCTCTTTTAAAAAGCAGAGTGGTTTTGAGCTTCGAATTTTTACTGAGATTGTAGCAAGGCCCTTTCCGGTTTCGTGCAGCGTCTTTGACTCTCCTCGCGACTACACTTTTTGGAGTGGTCTTGCTACGCAACATTGGCATCGCTCGGGTTTAATTCTTTACACCAAGAAAATAATCTTTTTAGACTAAATTTAAAAAAAGACACTGGAATCTATCGCAAAACTACAGGTTAATTGCGAGCATGATTTGATGTTGGCTTGCAGTGTCAAGACCGCCGCTCTGCAACGCACAGGTGCCAAGATATAACAAACCAAAATCTGCAGTTTTCATCGCGTTTTGGTTACTGTATGTAGCCCTCTCATTGACCTTTTGAAACTTTTTGTTGTCGGATTCTTGCTCAGGAGGTCGAGCGCTTCATTTTGATATGCGATTCGACTAGGTTCGATGAAGTGTTGACTTTTCGCGGACATTACTTCGGGATACTGTAGCGCGCAATTTTTAAAACTTGTTATTATTTCGACGTCACAGTTCGCGAGAGTTGTCCGAGGGCTACCCGTCGATGTGTCGAACTCAACCCAGCGACGTCAGACAAGCGAGTTATTCCGAAGCAAGCGTGTCGTTTCCAGTTTTCGACGCGTTTTGGTTACTGTAGCTCTCTGTTTAAACTTTTGAAACTTTTTGTTGTCGGATTCATGCTCAGGAGCTCGAGCGCTTCACTTTGATATGCGATTTGACTAGCTTCGGTCAACTTTTGTCTTAAAACGGACCCCACTTTGGGATACTGTAGCGCGCGAGTTTGAAAACTTATTTCAGTTTTGAACACTCAGATGACGAGAGTAGTCCGAGGGCTACCCGTCGATGTATCGAACTCAACCCTGCGACGTCAGACAAGCGAGTTATTAAGCCCGAAGCAAGCGCGTCGTTTCCAGTTTTCGACGCGTTTTGGTTACTGTAGCTCTCTGTTTAAACTTTTGAAACTTTTCGTTGTCGGATTCATGCTCAGGAGCTCGAGCGCTTCACTTTGATATGCGATTTGACTAGCTTCGGTCAACTTTTGTCTTAAAACGGACCCCACTTTGGGATACTGTAGCGCGCGAGTTTGAAAACTTATTTCAGTTTTGAACACTCAGATGACGAGAGTAGTCCGAGGGCTACCCGTCGATGTGTCGAACTCAACCCAGCGACGTCAGACAAGCGAGTTATTAAGCCCGAAGCAAGCGTGTCGTTTCCAGGTTTCGACGCGTTTTGGTTACTGTAGCTCTCTGTTTAAACTTTTGAAACTTTTGTTGTCGGATTCGTGCTCAGGAGCTCGAGCGCTTCACTTTGATATGCGATTTGACTAGCTTCGGTCAACTTTTGTCTTAAAATGGACCCCACTTTGGGATACTGTAGCGCGCGAGTTTGAAAACTTATTTTTGGTTTGACTACTCAGGTGGCTAGAGGAGTCCGTGGGCTACCCGACCATGTCTCAAACTCCTTCCTACGACGTCGGACGAGCGAGTTATTAAGCCCGAAGCGAGCGTGACGCACATACATACATACATACATACATACGCACGCACGCACGCACGCACGCACGCCGAGCTCTTGATATGGTTCGCTCGGCTGAGGCCGAGCGAAAAAATCCCAAGACGGCACTCAACTTTAATGGCACTGAACTGATAAGTACTTTTATCGCCTGACAGTTCGAAGAAACAGTGAACAGTGACAGATGGCTATCTGAGTATCTCTAGACATCTTATCAGTTAGACCAATGAGATCACGTGTTCCAATGCCACTTACTTGGGTGCCCATTTCAACATATGCACTTGCATGCCGGAACAACATACTGTGCAAGGTTCATTAGAAGTCCAATTTTGCACTCGTCAAACCTCAACTGGGGCAAAGCTGCTCTGAAGTCCAAGTCCATGCCGTGGTGTCTGAGCAGCCGGTCGGCGAAGCGAGCAATCCAGCGACACTCCTCCCCTGGCTGATCACCAAGCCGTGCCGCATGCACTAGCGTCAGCTCCAGAAAAATCTTCGGGAATGGACTACTGGCCGACATCTGGCCAATAGAAAGTAGCAGCCCATAGAGGTGCTTCAACTCGACGAATGTCCCGCTGTCAAGGCGCTGACACCAGTCGGTTCCAAGCGTGCCGACGATGGCTGAAGTAAGTTGAGTAATGGTACACCGATTTGAGAGCAGCGCAGCCATAAGAGCAGAAAGTCTGTACCTCTAAGCTGCTTCTTCCGCTTGGGAAACCATCTGAGCAAGACGCTGCAGCAGGAGAGGAGCGTTTCGTGCAATTTCGGATCGGGATCACTGCCGATGGGGACAGCCAGCTCCTTCAAATCGGCCAGAATAGCCTCTGGCGATTCAGGCTTCTGCTCCATCGACTGGCAGCTGTCCAGTTGGCCCCTGATTGTCATCAGTTTCTCTCTCGCGCGCTCTCTCACTGGTCTGTAGGAAGGAATCGACTAAGAAACTGTTCTTCTACGAAATCGCCAAATGTTGGAACGTTTTGTCTGACGCTGTGGTAAGTAGCGCTGCTAAGAGATTATTAGAGTACGTGTCGAGTGATGCCTTCTTCGATTTGCTCAGTCGTTGTTGTAAGCAGAGGTCACTATTGGATAGCGCTGTACTGTACTGTACTGGACGCCTAATCTTCCTTAACACAGACGTCACGGCGTCCAGTGTCCCAGGTTCTTCAGTCATCCCAGTGGAACTGAATTGTAGCAACAGAGGGTAACCCAGGGTGTGCCGCCCCCCCCCCCCCAACCCAGAATGTCTACACCAAACCTCACCCCTCTCCTCTCCCTCCACCCATAGGCCAGTTAGTGCTTCGACTTTGTATGCTAGCAAAGCTGCCACCAACAACTCAACGGCAACTACAACACAGAACTCGCGTACCTATCTGCATTTGATAACCTACCTATTGAGCTCCTCCTCGTCAATTATGCGCAGTGAGAAGCCAGCGGCCTCGACCAGGTGGCAGCGAAAGCGGAAATGGACGCTGGGGACTGAAGTCAGTTGATCAGTCTCCAGGTCCTTCATCCGTTGGCCCTTCCAGAGGATCATGACAACCTCCTTGACCCTTTGTTCCTCGTCCAGCAGCACATGGACGTTCTGCACCACAGGCTTTGGTAGAAGATAACAGAACTGGACAGTGCCCAGTCTCCCCAGCAGATGAGGTTCATTCAGCGTCGCAGTCGCCGCTCTCGCATTGGGCATCAGGGTAGGCTTTGACCTCTGCTGAGACAGGTGTAAGAGACGCCACTTCCAGTCGTCAGAGAAGACGGCGGCCTTCAACCGTGGAGGAAACACCTTCGCACCAAGGCATATGGCGACCCACTGGAGCTCCGACAGAAATTCGTCCCAATTGTACCACTGACGAGCTTCCACCACTTGCAGAACGCGTGGAATGAGCTCCGAGGCGCGCCCTCCATTTGAGCAGATGGTCGCTTGCTTCAGAAGGTGTTGTAGAAGGAACCGACTCTCCACAAGGGAACGAGTCTTTAAGAAGTCGTTGGTAAAGGCTGGCCAGACCTTCTCGGGAATTGGTCTTCCAAGTAGAGTGACACGATTGAGCACGTCGAGCAGTGATGGCCATTGCTCCTCCTCAGTCGCGCCAGCAGACAGTTTCGAGCTGCGGACGAGTGCTTCAGCAATGGGGTTATAGATGTGGTCTGGAAGCGCGTAGCCATGGCTCGTCAGTCCATCCAGCAGTTTGGCCAGTCCGTGGAAGTCCGCCTTTTTCACCACTTGTGGTACAGACTGAATGGATAGATTAGCTGTCATGCATGTCAAATCTGGGCTGTGACCATACGTGTAGCTGGAGGGGGCGGGGGGGGGGGGGGGGGGGTAAGCCCCCTCCCCAAGATGGAGGTGTGCTCTCCCCCCCCCCCCCCCCTCCCCCCCACCCCCTAATACCTCCCTCCCTGAGAGTCCCCCCTGGGATTTAGAAAAAATTTCCCATGCGGCGCCCATTCCCAAAAAAAAATTTCCCCTATTTTTGCAAAATATTCTCTTTTTTGGTACCTACTACCTTCTTGGAAAATTCCTTAGGTCGTTTGCCCCCTCCAGAGGCCTCAGACACCCCCCCCCCTGGCCGGTTGGCACTTACACAGCTGTGACCACATCCTACATACATACCAGTTCGATGAAATCGTCGCGAGACAGGTGATCTTTCAGGACGCTACCAACGACGTCGTTAGCCAGTCGACCATCGTCTGCCTGTTCCAACAGATGTTTCTGGTTGGAAAGGATCTCCATTAGGCGACGGGTGAAGAGGCGACCATCATCAGTACTCTGCCAATAACTGCCTTTGTCTAGAACTCGGCTGGCCAATCCCATTAAATTAAATAGCTGATGTTGAAGCAGCCTGGCTCGAACCTGCGGCCCCTCGGCTAGTCGAGACAGGCCATTGAATACAACCTTTCTGAAATACGCGCACATTTCCATCTAGCTTCGCGTCTTCCTCATACGATCACATTTCAATGGACTGCAGGCAACGAAACATGCATGCACAAACCTCAGTTTGCCGAGAGCAAGTTCCATATTCACTGTGCCATGATGGTCGTGTAGCAGTCGGTTGACTAAGAAACGAATAGAGTTCCACTGCGATGCATGATCATGCCGTTCGAGCTCTGATGCGTATTTTAGAATAAGCTCCAGAAACATCTTTGGATACTGACTGCTGGCCGACATTAGACCAATAGACGTTAGGAGACTATATAGGTGGGCCACATCGTCGGAATTCCAGCTGTCAAGGTGGCGAAGCCAGTCCTGTCCAGACGCATCAACGATGGCTGAAGGCATAGGTAATGAAAATACAGAACATTCTTGACGTACTCAGCCAAGGAAAGACGGAACCTCTCATCTGTTCCTTCTGTTGGGGAAACCAACTGTCCAAATCACTGCAGCAGGAGATGAGAGTGGCGTGCAATTTAGGCTCAGTACCACTGCCTATGGGGCCTGCCAACTCTTTCAGATCGGCTAGAATGGTTTCTGGCGATTCCGGCTTCTGCACCATCGTCTTACAGCTGTCCAGTTGCATCCTGATTGCCGTCAGTTTGGCCGCGTGGCCGTCCACAGACAAAGATTTCGGCGTACCGAATGTACCCGTTTGTCCAGCCGATCTGAGTCTTTCATTGGAACTACAGATGGGCCGCATCTGCTGCGACGCGAGACAGGGGCGTTTTCTCCACGCTGGCGAAACGATGGAGCGGCAGAGATTTGCACGAAGACGGAGAAGCAGCAGATGGCAACGCTGGCGCTCCATACTTTATGCCCTTCTCTTTTAACAAGTCAATTTCAATTTTAAGGCGAATCAGCTTCTATCTCTAGAACTCGTCTATCGTATAATGTTGTACTTGCAAATTCGCCTTGGACGGGACACTGTAAATGCTTTTCCGGACGAGACCCGCCGTTTTCAAACAAACAGTAAAGGTGATCCGAATTCTAAACTCGTCGTGTCGGTGTCCAGTGAATGATGATAACATCGTACTAACTTCAACACATATAAGTATACGTGTAGCAGGGTGGGGGGGGGGGGGGGGGGGGCACTTTTCTAAAGTCCGTTCAAAAATAATAAGAACTGGATGTTTTTCGGCTGGCTCCGTGACCTGTTTCAAGGTAGGCGCGCGGTTGGAGTACCATTCGATAGCGTATAGAGTATACAGTTAGAAGCCGTTATATGAAAGTTCTCAACTGGCCGTGAAAGTCCCCCAACAACAGGTGTCAGGGAACAGGTTAGGTAAACGTCTCGCTCAACGAATTACCCTGTCACCAGCCCTACTAAACCATACGGAATGAAACACCGCAGACGCGGGTCCCAGACTGACCCTTTCGGTCAGTGGGACTGACAGCTGGACTCGAACGAAGGGGGATAGCCACAATCGCAACCAATCTATCCACCACCGCACACATCTAGCCACTACAACAACACCAAACAGCATTCACCACCAGGATAACGTCTGAAACTCCAATGTCACCTGCAGGCCCAATCATATTTGAAGAAGTCTACTAGTCTAGTCCATTGATGCGTCGAGCTCTTCCTCGTTGACGACGCGCAGCGAGTAGCCGGCGGCCTCGACCAGGTGACAGCGAAAGCGGAAGTTTACATTGGGGACCGAAGTCAGCTCGCCAGTCTCCAGGTCCTTCAGCCGCTGTCCCTCCCAGAGGACCATGACTACCTCCTTGACTCTTTCTTCTTCGTCCAGCAGAAGACTGATGTTGTGGAGCATGGGCTTTGGCAGGAGATTGCAGAACTGGACGTTCTCAACTCTGCCCAGACTTGATCTATGCAATGCTTCAGTCTGTTCAATCCACTGGGCCATCGGGGCCTGCTGTGTCCTCTCTTGAGCCAGTTTCAGGAGTCGCCCTTTCCAGTCGTCAGAGAAGACGGCGGCCTTCAGTTGAGCCGGGAACACCTCTGCGTCAAGGCAAATGGCGACCCACTGGAGTTCCGACAGAAGTTCGTCTCCCTTGTACCAGCCACGAGCTTCCACCACTTGCAGAACGCGCCCAATGATCTCCAACGCGCGCCCTCCACTTGCGCAGACGAGCGCTTGCTTCAGAAGATTTTGTATGAGGAGACGACTGTTCTCAAGAGAAAGAGTCTGCAGGAAGTCATCGGTAAAAGCGTCCCAGATCTCTTCTGGAAGCGGTCTTCCAAGTTTCGCGACACGGTCGAGCAGGCGGAGCAGAGGCGACTCCCACAAGTCCTCGGGCTCATTATGAGGTTGACCAAAGGTATGGACGAGCGCTTCAGCAATGGGGTCGTAGATATGGTCCGAAAGTGCATAGCCCTGGGACGCCACTGCTGCTAGCAATGTCACCACACTGGGGAATGTCGTGACGTTGCCCACCACCTGTGGTTTGGTCTGAACTGGTGAACAGACATGTCATTGTCTTTAAGGACAATTGTCTTAGACAATTTATCTCGGTTAAATTGTCCGACAAGACAAGACAATTCAGATTGTCCCGGATTTTCGCAAAGACAAGACAAAGACAAGACAATCAAGATGATCAATTGGGACAAATCGGTAAATTGTCCTTAAATTGTCCTTAGATTGTCCCGTGTGCCGTGGGTCGCGCACATCCAGCGCGCCGCGAATTGTTGTTGCCGAGACTATTTATGCGACTATCAGTGGAGTAAACTAAGGATTTGCTAGTACAAACTTTCATTGCGCGGGAAATCTTGCCGCAGGACAAAGGACAAACCACCCATTCAGCACAAATACAACTCTCCCTGGGACAATTTAGAGACAATTTAAGGACAATTTAAGGACACGAAAAGACAAAGACAAGACAATTTAAGAACTCGGCTATAGGACAAAGACAAAGACAAGACAATTTAACATTTGGGGCCAAAGACAAAGACAAAGACAAGACAATTGCAAAAATCCTGGGACAATGGCATGTCTGCTGGTGAATACAAGGTGCTCACCAATTTGCACAATTGGTCAGAAGTACACCAATGCAGTGTAACCAGTAGAGTAGAGTACATATTGCTACTCCGCCCCACCCTCCCCCCCCCCCCCCATCAACCTCCCCCTCCTAAAATCACCATCCCACCCATTCCTATCCTATGTACATACATGTCTCTCCACGACATTCCAACAACGAAATATGGGAGCGCTGCAGATGCACAGCCACACGGCGAGCTCTTGATAGAGTTCGCCGGCCTGGTACGCAGGTAAATCCTCTTGATAGAGCAAACTATATCGACTGTTGTGAATGTCTTACTCTAAATATTGGTTAGGCCAGGGGTGCTTACATGCTGGCAAATAATCGCTTATTGCTCCAATGGTCACATTTGACCACATTTGATTAGCAAGCCAGGGCACTACCAGTTCAATGAGGTCCTCGCGGCAAAGGTGTTTATACAGGACGTTGCCAACGACGTGTTCAGCCAATCCACCATCATCCGCCTGTTTCAACAGATGTTTCTGGTGGGAGAGGATTTCCATTAGGCGTCGGGTGAAGAGGCGACCGTCCTCGTGGCTGTCCTTGTTTATCAGCCTTGCGGCCAGCCCCATCAAACAACGAATATCCTTCTCCATGTCCCTTGATCTTAGCGGCGGCCCCTCAGCGAGTTGCGTCATGAGCGCGAATGTCAGCTCCCTAAATTATGCAAGTACGATAGGCAGTTCAGCAACACACTCTGAGCCTGTATTCTGTGAGTGCCCAAGTAGTGTACTCTCCCGTATCGCTCAGGGGAACCCGAGTTGTCGTGATTGCAAGCATATCAACCAGTTCACACTAAACTTGAAGAAAGACTTACTGGAACTAGACTTGAATGAGTTCGACTGCAACCTGCCTTGTAACTATGTTACATCCAGCCGACATCTCGCCACCAAACAAGTCTCTTTTAACTAGTTTAACGCTGAAGGGGACCTTCAGGGTGGCACTCCGCTTGTTTTGAAGGACAGTAGACGACTGGTCGCTCGTCTCACTACTCGGTAATAATCCTTCACGGAAACGCCAGACTCGCGTTCAGTGTCGCCGACAATGTTCGAACAAGTTTGGACAAGTTTGGACGTGTTTGAACGTGTTTGGACAAGTTTGAACATGTTTGGACATACTTGGACAAGTTTGAACATGTTCGATCAAGTTTGGACATGTTTGGGGCGTGTTCTGACTCCCAAAGCAGGCTAAATGAAACGCAAAACGCAAAACAAACGCTGGATTCACGTTCAGCACTGCCGAATGAATACCCCAGAAACAACTGTCAACTCAATTATGAAATTTTGACCTAATGAACCCAATTTTTGGCCTGCCGGGCGCCAAAATCAGGATAAAGGCGTCCCAAATCGCAAAACAAACACCGGATTCGTGTTCAGCGTCGTCAAAAACCCCCGATACAAGTAAAAACTCAATTTCGAAAATTTGACCCCGGGATTCAAAAATTCGGCGCGGCCGGGGTACAGCAGCTCAAAATAGTCAAGACACGTTGTCTAGACCAACTTTTGACGTAGAACACGTTGCGATTGTCAATTTACCGCTAAAGGCACGCTTTCCAAGCCAAATCTCCACCCAAAGTTGAAAATCCGAAATTTCCGCTCGAGACCCGGCACATTTGGCACAGCGTATCTGAAGAACGGCACAAGCAATCTCGGCGGTTTTGGTCTCGAATGAAAGGTAATATAGTGTTCTCGGACAAGTTAAAACCTGGCGAGGATCCACCGTCGCAAACTCGAGTTACGATTTTTTATAGGTCGGAAAAAATTTTGAAAATTCAAATTTTCTACCGTACTCCCGCGTCGGACCACCTAGGGAGCCCTTTCCGGCGGTGCCGCCTAGAGGGTCCAAGGGCCTACAACATATCCAAAAATCACCAAAATCGGCCCACTTTTGCGCAAGTTATGCCCTGATGTTTTTTTTACTTAGTAAAAATTCGAATTTTCGAATTTTCGCAAAATTCTTCCACTACCGGAATTTTCTAGTTTCTTGTCCACCCTGCGCGTCGACTCAACCTATCTAACGCAAAAAAACGCTTGGCGATCCGATGTGTGTAGCGCGAGAAAAGCTGTTAAGATGATTCTGTTCAATCCGACGCCCCCTATAGCACTCCTGCTTTTGCAAAGCGGAGTGCCAAAAAGCGGAGTGGCTTTGACCTTTGAATTTTCACTGAGATTGTAGCAAGGCCCTTTCCTGTTTCGTGCAGCGTCTTTGACTCTCCTCGCGACTACACTTTTTGGGGTGGTCTTGCTACGCAACATTGGTATCGCTCGGGTTTAATTCATTACACCAAGAAAATTATGTTTTCAGACTGAATTTAAAAAAAAGACACTGGAATATAACGCAAAACTACAGCTTAATTGTGAGCTTGATTTGATGTTGGCTTGCGGTGAGCTCTTCAGTGATGTCAAGACCGCCGCTCTACAACGCATGAGTGCCAAGATATAACAAACCAAATATGCAGTTTCTGACGCGTTTTGGTTACAGTAGGTAGCCCCCTGTTTAAACTTTTGAAACTTTTTGTTGTCGGAGTCGCGCTCAGGAGGTCGAGCGCTTCATTTTGATATGCGATTCGACTACGTTCGATGAAGTTTTGACTTTCGCGGACCGAACTTTGGGATACTGTAGCGCGCTATTTTCAAAACTTGTTATTATTTCGACCTCACAGTTCGCAAGAGGAGTCCGAGGGTTACCCGTCGATGTGTCAAACTCAACTCAGCGACGTCAGACAAGCGAGTTATTAAGCCCGAAGCAAGCGTGTCGTGTCCAGTTTTCGACGCGTTTTGGTTACTGTAGCGCTCTACTTAAACTTTCGAAACTTTTTGTTTTTGGATTCGTGGTCAGGAGCTCGAGCGCTTCATTCTGACATGCGATTTGACTAGCTTCGGTCAACTTTTGTCTTATAATGGACCCTACCTTGGGATACTGCAGCGCGCGATTTTGAAAACTGATTTTGGCTTTGACTACTCAGGTGGCTAGAGGAGTCCGCAGGCTACCCGACGATATCTCAAACTCCACTCTACGACGTCAGACGAGCGAGTTATTAAGCCCGAACTAGCGTGACGCACGCACGTACGGTACGTACGTACGCACGCCGAGCTCTTGACAGGGTTCGCTCGGCTGAGACCGAGCGAAAAAATCCCAAGACGGCACTCAACTTTAATGGCACTGAACTGATACTTTACTTGGGTGCCCATTTCAACACATGTGTCGCGTCCAGTTTCCGTATTTGTCCAGAATCCGTATATACGGATTCTGGACGCTGCACTGTCCAAAATCCGTATATACGGATTCTGGACGCCGTTCTGTCCAGAATCCGTATTCGAGAAAGGCGCGCGGTCGAACACTCGTATACTCTTTCTGGACGTCCAGAATCCGCATTCGCGAAGTGCATGTGCGGCTTGGTGGGCGGGCGGGGACCGGTGTGTTTAAGTTAGGGGGCAAATATT
This sequence comes from Linhomoeus sp. GSCO2_2, assembly GCA_030248115.1. Taxonomy (NCBI): domain Eukaryota; kingdom Metazoa; phylum Nematoda; class Chromadorea; order Monhysterida; family Linhomoeidae; genus Linhomoeus; species Linhomoeus sp. GSCO2_2. Next base: position 49,903 of record JASAMZ010000972.1, on the reverse strand, counting down.
CGCCGCTTCTAATTTGTTACAACCGATTTCAATTTTGAAGAAAGCGCTTTAATTTCATTTTAGAGCGCTTAAAATAAACATTGCGCTTTTAGTTTTGAAGAATGCGCTTTTAAAATTGTTGAAATGAAGAAAGCGCTTTTAAAATTGAACAAAGCGCTTCTACTTATAAGAGGAAGACGCAGCTGTAAACATATGGATTTGATTTAAGGTCAGTATTAGATTCAGGCTTAGGCTAAGGCTTAGGCTTAGGCCTACTATCTCATCCTGCTCAGGCCTACGATCTCCGCCTCCTCAGGCCTACGATCTCCGCCTGCTCAGGCCTACGATCTCCGCCTAGTATGCTTAGCCTAGGCTCAGGCCTACGATCTCCTCCAGCTCAGGCCTACGATTTCCGCCTGCTCAGGCCTACGATCTCCGCCTGCTCAGGCCTACGATCTCCGCCTAGTATGCTTAGCCTAGGCTCAGGCCTACGATCTCCTCCAGCTCAGGCCTATGATCTCCGCCTGCTCAGGCCTACGATCTCCGCCTAGTATGCTTAGCCTAGGCTCAGGCCTATGTACGATCTCCGCTTAGTATGCTTAGCCTAGGCTCAGGCCTACGATCTCCTCCAGCTCAGGCCTACGATCTCCGCCTGCTCAGGCCTACGATCTCCGCCTAGTATGCTTAGCCTAGGCTCAGGCCTACGATCTCCTCCAGCTCAGGCCTACGATCTCCGCCTGCTCAGGCCTACGATCTCCGCCTAGTATGCTTAGCCTAGGCTCAGGCCTATGTACGATCTCCGCTTAGTATGCTTAGCCTAGGCTGAGGCCTACGATCTCCTCCAGCTCAGGCCTACGATCTCCGCCTGCTCAGGCCTACGATCTCCGCCTAGTATGCTTAGCCTAGGCTCAGGCCTACGATCTCCTCCAGCTCAGGCCTACGATCTCCGCCTGCTCAGGCCTACGATCTCCGCCTAGTATGCTTAGCCTAGGCTCAGGCCTACGATCTCCTCCAGCTCAGGCCTACGATCTCCGCCTAGTATGCTTAGCCTAGGCTCAGGCCTACGATCTCCTCCTGCTCAGCTCTACGATCTCCGCCTGCTCAGGCCTACGATCTCTGCCTAGTATACTTAGCCTAGGCTCAGGCCTACGATCTCCGCCTGCTCAGGCCTAGGATCTCCGCCTAATATGCTTAGCCTAGGCTCAGGCCTACGATCTCCTACGAACTTGGGTGCCCATTTCAACACATGTGTCGCGTCCAGTTTCCGTATTTGTCCAGAATCCGTATACCGTAAATACTCTAATAAGCCCCCCCCCCCCCCTCGAATAAGCCCCCCCCCTCCAATAGTACCCCCTACCTTATGTACTATAGTACATGTATGTGTACTATAAGGCATACTGTATGCATGTATACTGTACTATAGTACTACTACAACTACTATATGTAGTAAATATACCCTTAGTACATGCTATGTTAAGGATATTCAGTGCCTGGAAGGTATATTCTGTATGGCATACGTACATTTTGTGTACCTTGGGTCTCCGGAAGAGGGGTCGAAATATTAAGCCCCCCCCCTCGAATAAGCCCCCCCCCCCCTCTAATAGTACCCCCCCCTAGAGAGGGGTTGAAAAAATAAGCCCCCCGGGGGCTTATTAGAGTATTTACGGTATACGGATTCTGGACGCTGCACTGTCCAAAATCCGTATATACGGATTCTGGACGCCGTTCTGTCCAGAATCCGTATTCGAGAAAGGCGCGCGGTCGAACACTCGTATACTCTTTCTGGACGTCCAGAAGCCGTATTCGCGAAGTGCATGTGCGACTTGGTGGGCGGGCGGGGACCGGTGTGTTTAAGTTAGGGGGCAAATATTCGCCGCTTCTAATTTGTTACAACCGATTTTAATTTTGAAGAAAGCGCTTTAATTTCATTTTAGAGCGCTTAAAATAAACATTGCGCTTTTAGTTTTGAAGAATGCGCTTTTAAAATTGTTGAAATGAAGAATGCGCTTTTAAAATTGAACAAAGCGCTTCTAACTTATAAGAGGAAGACGCAGCTGTAAACATATGGATTTGATTTAAGGTCAGTATTAGATTCAGGCTTAGGCTAAGGCTTAGGCTTAGGCCTACTATCTCATCCTGCTCAGGCCTACGATCTCCGCCTCCTCAGGCCTACGATCTCCGCCTGCTCAGGCCTACGATCTCCGCCTAGTATGCTTAGCCTAGGCTCAGGCCTACGATCTCCTCCAGCTCAGGCCTACGATTTCCGCCTGCTCAGGCCTACGATCTCCGCCTGCTCAGGCCTACGATCTCCGCCTGCTCAGGCCTACGATCTCCGCCTAGTATGCTTAGCCTAGGCTCAGGCTTACGATCTCCTCCAGCTCAGGCCTATGATCTCCGCCTGCTCAGGCCTACGATCTCCGCCTAGTATGCTTAGCCTAGGCTCAGGCCTATGTACGATCTCCGCTTAGTATGCTTAGCCTAGGCTCAGGCCTACGATCTCCTCCAGCTCAGGCCTACGATCTCCGCCTGCTCAGGCCTACGATCTCCGCCTAGTATGCTTAGCCTAGGCTCAGGCCTACGATCTCCTCCAGCTCAGGCCTACGATCTCCGCCTGCTCAGGCCTACGATCTCCGCCTAGTATGCTTAGCCTAGGCTCAGGCCTATGTACGATCTCCGCTTAGTATGCTTAGCCTAGGCTCAGGCCTACGATCTCCTCCAGCTCAGGCCTACGATCTCCGCCTGCTCAGGCCTACGATCTCCGCCTAGTATGCTTAGCCTAGGCTCAGGCCTACGATCTCCTCCAGCTCAGGCCTACGATCTCCGCCTAGTATGCTTAGCCTAGGCTCAGGCCTACGATCTCCTCCTGCTCAGCTCTACGATCTCCGCCTGCTCAGGCCTACGATCTCTGCCTAGTATACTTAGCCTAGGCTCAGGCCTACGATCTCCGCCAGCTCAGGCCTAGGATCTCCGCCTAATATGCTTAGCCTAGGCTCAGGCCTACGATCTCCTAATGCTCAGGCCTACGATCTCCGCCTGCTCCGGCCTATGTACGATCTCCGCCTAGTATGCTAGGTCTAGGCTCAGGCCTACGATCTCCGCCTGCTCCGGCCTATGTACGATCTCCCCCTAGTATGCTTAGCCTAGGCTCAGGCCTACGATCTCTCCTGCTCACGCCTACGATCTCCGCTTGCTCAGGCTTACGATCTCCGCCTAGTATGCTTTGCATAGGCTCAGGTCTACGGTCTCCGTCTAGTATGCTTAGCATAGGCTCAGCCGCTCAGGTCTACGATCTCCTCCTGCTCAGGTCTACGATCTCCGCCTACCGTGGCGCCTAGTATGCTTAGCCTAGGCTCAGGTCTACGATCTCCGCCTATGAATGTAGTACGCTTAGAAGGCGCTCATATGAGGCTCAGGCCAATGCCGTCAAAAGCGCTATCTTCATTTTAAAACCGGAAAGTACATTTTCGGCGAACATGCGGTTAAAAGCGGTTTGTTCAGAATGAAACGCGGGTTCGCAATTTTTAAATGCGCTTTATAAGCGGAACCTATATTCGTACTCAAAAATTTCATATTCAAAATCAAAAGCGCGTCCGCGCGCCCTGAAGTTGGTGGTCGCGCTAAGCCTCAGCTGAGACTCGCCAGACGCGACGTCGACCGAGTTTTAGTGCAAACTGCAGGTGGGGTGAACACTCCACCGTATACTTCACCTCCTGCTCAGGCTAGAGTAAGCCCATTGCACGCATTCACTCGAATACGTTTTTGGACGTCCAGAAAACGTATACAGGCCTGCGCCTTCCTCCAATACGGATTCTGGACGACGTGGCGTCCAGAATCCGTATACACGGATTCTGGACAGTGCAGCGTCCAGAATCCGTATATACGGATTCTGGACGAATACGGAAACTGGATGTAACATATGCACTTCCATGCCGGAACAACGTACTGTGCAAGGTTCATTAGAAGTCCAATTTTGCACTCGTCAAACCTCAACTGGGGCAAAGCTGCTCCGAAGTCCAAGTCGATGCCGTGGTGTCTGAGCAGCCTGTAGGCGAAGCGAGCAATCCAGCGACACTCCTCCCCTGGCTGATCACTGAGCCGTGCCGCATGCACTAGCGTCAGCTCCAGAAAAATCTTCGGGAATGGACTACTGGCCGACATCTGGCCAATAGAAAGTAGCAGCCCATAGAGGTGCTTCAACTCGACGAATGTCCGGCTGTCAAGATGGTGACACCAGTCGGTTCCAAGCGTGCCGACGATGGCTGAAGTAAGTTGAGTAATGGTACACCGATTTGAGAGCAGCGCAGCCATAAGAGCAGAAAGTCTGTACCTCTAAGCTGCTTCTTCCGTTTGGGAAACCATCTGAGCAAGACGCTGCAGCAGGAGAGGAGCGTTTCGTGCAATTTCGGATCGGGATCACTGCCGATGGGGACAGCCAGCTCCTTCAAATCGGCCAGAATAGCCTCTGGCGATTCAGGCTTCTGCTCCATCGACTGGCAGCTGTCCAGTTGGCCCCTGATTGCCATCAGTTTCTCTCTCGCGCGCTCTCTCATTCGTCTGTAGGAAGGAATCGACTAAGAAACTGTTCTACGAAATCGCCAAATGTTGGAACGTTTTGTCTGACGCTGTGGTAAATAGCGCTGCTAAGAGATTATTAGAGTACGTGTCGAGTGATGCCTTCTTCGATTTGCTCAGTCGTTGTTGTAAGCAGAGGTCACTATTGGATAGCGCTGTACTGTACTGTACTGGACGCCTAATCTTCCTTAACACAGACGTCATGGCGTCCAGTGTCCCAGGTTCTTCAGTCATCCCAGTGGAACTGAATTGTAGCAACAAAGGGTAACCCAGGGTGTGCCCCCCCCCCCCCCAACCCAGATTGTCTACACCAAACCTCACCCCTCTCCTCTCCCTCCACCCATAGGCCAGTTAGTGCTTCGACTTTGTATGCTAGCAAAACTGCCACCAACAACTCAACGGCAACTACAACACAGAACTCGCGTACCTATCTGCATTTGATAACCTACCTATTGAGCTCCTCCTCGTCAATTATGCGCAGTGAGAAGCCAGCGGCCTCGACCAGGTGGCAGCGAAAGCGGAAATGGACGCTGGGGACTGAAGTCAGTTGGCCAGTCTCCAGGTCCTTCATCCGTTGGCCCTTCCAGAGGATCATGACAACCTCCTTGACCCTTTGTTCCTCGTCCAGCAGCACATGGACGTTCTGCACCACAGGCTTTGGTAGAAGATAACAGAACTGGACAGTGCCCAGTCTCCCCAGCAGATGAGGTTCATTCAGCGTCGCAGTCGCCGCTCTCGCATTGGGCATCAGGGTAGGCTTTGACCTCTGCTGAGACAGGTGTAAGAGACGCCACTTCCAGTCGTCAGAGAAGACGGCGGCCTTCAACCGTGGAGGAAACACCTTCGCACCAAGGCATATGGCGACCCACTGGAGCTCCGACAGAAATTCGTCCCAATGTACCACTGACGAGCTTCCACCACTTGCAGAACACGTGGAATGAGCTCCGAGGCGCGCCCTCCATTTGAGCAGATGGTCGCTTGCTTCAGAAGGTGTTGTAGAAGGAACCGACTCTCCACAAGGGAACGAGTCTTTAAGAAGTAGTTGGTAAAGGCTGGCCAGACCTTCTCGGGAATTGGTCTTCCAAGTAGAGTGACACGATTGAGCACGTCGAGCAGTGATGGCCATTGCTCCTCCTCAGTCGCGCCAGCAGACAGTTTCGAGCTGCGGACGAGTGCTTCAGCAATGGGGTTATAGATGTGGTCTGGAAGCGCGTAGCCATGGCTCGTCAGTCCATCCAGCAGTTTGGCCAGTCCGTGGAAGTCCGCCTTTTTCACCACTTGTGGTACAGACTGAATGGATAGATTAGCTGTCATGCATGTCAAATCTGGGCTGTGACCATACGTGTAGCTGGAGGGGGCGGGGGGGGGGGGGGGGGGGGGGGGTAAGCCCCCTCCCCAAGATGGAGGTGTGCTCTCCCCCCCCCCCCCCCACCCCCTAATACCTCCCTCCCTGAGAGTCCCCCCTGGGATTTAGAAAAAATTTCCCATGCGGCGCCCATTCCCAAAAAAAAATTTCCCCTATTTTTTCGCTCGGCCTCAGCCGAGCGAACCCTATCAAGAGCTCGGCGTGCGTGCGTGCGTACGTTGGTATCGTACGTCGTACGTAGGTTCGTACGTGCACGCTCGCTTCGGGCTTAATAACTGCTCGTCCGGTCGTTTTCTGTCTGCGGGTCCTTCTTGCGTCCTGTGGGTTTGGCTTTCTGGGGTTTTTGTTTTGGGCGCTGGTGTGGGGGTGGGCTGCTGGCTCTGTGTGTGCGGGTGGTGGGTGGTGCTGTGTTGGGCTACAGTATCCTAAAGTGGGGTCCCTTTTAAGACAAAAGTTGACTCAAGCTAGTCAAATCGCATATCAGAGTGAAGCGCTCGAGCTCCTGAGCACGAATCCGACAATAAAAAGTTTCAAAAGTTTAAACAGAGAGCTACAGTAACCAAAACGCGTCGCAAACTGGAAACGACACGCTTGCTTCGGGCTTAATAACTCGCTTGTGTGACGTCGCTGGGTTGAGTTCGACACATCGACGAGTAGCCCTCGGACTACTCTCGCGAACTGTGACGTCGAAATAATAGCAAGTTTTAAAAATTCCGCGCTACAGTATCCCGAAGTAATGCCCGCGAAAAGTCAAAACTTCATCGAACCTAGTCGAATCGCATATCAAAATGAAGCGCTCAACCTCCTGAGCAAGAATCCGACAACAAAAAGTTTCAAAAGGTCAATGAGAGGGCTACAATAACCAAAACGCGATGAAAACTGCAGACTTTGGTTTGTTATATCTTGGCACTCGTGCGTTGCAGAGCGGCGGTCTTGAAATCGCTGAACAGCTCACTGCAAGTCAGCATCAAATCAACCTCACAATTAACCTGTAGTTTTGCGCTAGATTCCAGTGTTTTTTTTTAATTTAGTCTGAAAAGATGATTTTCTTTGTGTAAAGAATTAAACCCGAGCGATACCAATGTTGCGTAGCAAGACCACTCCAAAAAGTGTAGTCGCGAGGAGAGTCAAAGACGCTGCACGAAACCGGAAAAGGCCTTGCTACAATCTCAGTAAAAAGTCAAAGCTCAAAACCACTCCGCTTTTTAAAAGAGACTTGTTGCAAAATATTCTCTTTTTTGGTACCTACTACCTTCTTGGAAAATTCCTTAGGTCGTTTGCCCCCTCCAGAGGCCTCAGACACCCCCCCCCCCCTGGCCGGTTGGCACTTACACAGCTGTGACCACATCCTACATACATACCAGTTCGATGAAATCGTCGCGAGACAGGTGATCTTTCAGGACGCTACCAACGACGTCGTTAGCCAGTCGACCATCGTCTGCCTGTTCCAACAGATGTTTCTGGTTGGAAAGGATCTCCATTAGGCGACGGGTGAAGAGGCGACCATCATCAGTACTCTGCCAATAACTGCCTTTGTCTAGAACTCGGCTGGCCAATCCCATTAAATTAAATAGCTGATGTTGAAGCAGCCTGGCTCGAACCTGCGGCCCCTCGGCTAGTCGAGACAGGCCATTGAATACAACCTTTCTGAAATACGCGCACATTTCCATCTAGCTTCGCGTCTTCCTCATACGATCACTTTTCAATACTCTGCAGGCAACGAAACATGCATGCACAAACCTCAGTTTGCCGAGAGCAGGCTCCATATTTACTGTGCCATGATGGTCGTGTAGCAGTCGGTTGACTAAGAAACGAATAGAGTTCCACTGCGATGCATGATCATGCCGTTCGAGCTCTGATGCGTATTTTAGAATAAGCTCCAGAAACATCTTTGGATACTGACTGCTGGCCGACATTAGACCAATAGACGTTAGGAGACTATATAGGTGGGCCAGATCGTCAGAATTCCAGCTGTCAAGGTGGCGAAGCCAGTCCTGTCCAGACGCATCAACGATGGCTGAAGGCATAGGTAATGAAAATACAGAACATTCTTGACGTACTCAGCCAAGGAAAGACGGAACCTCTCATCTGTTCCTTCTGTTGGGGAAACCAACTGTCCAAATCACTGCAGCAGGAGATGAGAGTGGCGTGCAATTTAGGCTCAGTACCACTGCCTATGGGGCCTGCCAACTCTTTCAGATCGGCTAGAATGGTTTCTGGCGATTCCGGCTTCTGCACCATCGTCTTACAGCTGTCCAGTTGCATCCTGATTGCCGTCAGTTTGGCCGCGTGGCCGTCCACAGACAGAGATCTCGGCGTACCGAAGATCCCCACTTGTCCAGCCGGTCTGAGTCTCTCTGTGGAACTGCAGACGGGCCGAATCAGCTGCGAAGCGAGACAGGGGCGTTTTCTCCACGCTGGCGAAACGAAGGAGCGACAGGGATTTGCACGAAGACGGAGAAGCAGCAGATGGCAACGCTGGCGCTCCATACTTCATGCTCTTCTCTTTTAACAAGTCAATTTCAATTTTAAGGCGGATCAGCTATCTCTAGAACTCGTCTACCGTATAATGTTGTACTTGCAAATTCGCCTTGGACGGGACACTGTAAATGCTTTTCCGGACGAGACCCGCCGTTTTCAAACTAACAGTAAAGCTGCTACGAATTCTAAACTCGTCGTGTCGATGTCCAGTGAATGACGATAACATCGTACTAACTTCCACACATAGGTATACGTGTAGGCGGGGGGGGGGTGGGGCACCTTTCTAAAGTCCGTTCAAAAATAATAAAAACTGGAGGTTTTTCGGTTGGCTCGTGACCTGTTTCAAGGTAGGCGCGCGGTTGGGGTGCCATTCGATAGAGTATAGTGTACAGTTAGAACTCGTGATATGAAAGTTCTCAACTGGCCGCGAAAGTCCCCTAACAACTGGTGTCAGGGAACAGGTTAGGTAAACGTCTCGCCACACGGAATGAAACACCGCAGACGCGGCTCCCAGCCTGAGCCTTTCGGCCAGTGAGACTGGCTGCTGGAATCGAATGGGAGGGGGACAACCACAACCTTGACCAATCTATCCACCACCGCACACATCTAGCCACTACAGCAACGCCAAACAGCATTCACCAGCAGGATAACGTCTGAAACTCCAATGTAATCTGCAGGCCCAATCATATTTGAAGAAGTCTACTTCATCTGAGCTAGTCACTTGATGCGTCGAGCTCTTCCTCGTTGACGACGCGTAGCGAGTAGCCGGCGGCCTCAACCAGGTGACAGCGAAAGCGGAAACTGACACGGGGGACCGAAGTAAACTCGCCAGTCTCCAGGTCCTTCAGCCGCTGGCCCTCCCAGAGGACCATGACTACCTCTTTGACTCTTTCTTCTTCGTCCAGCAGAAGACTGACGTTGTCAACCATGGGCTTGGGCAGAAGACGACAGAAATGGATCTTTCCAAAGTCTCTCGGGTGCAATTCGTTCAACGCTGCAGTGTTGGGTCTCCATTGCTCCGTCAGGCCCTCTTTTGACCTTTGTTCAGCCAGCTGTAGGAGTCGCTGATTCCAGTCGTCGGAGGAGACGACGGCCTTCAATTTGGGTGGGAACACCTCTGTGCCAAGGCATATGGCGACCCACTGGAGTTTCGCCAGAAGTGCTCTTCCCTTGTACCACTCACGAGCTTCTATCACTTCTAGAACTCGCTGAATGAGCTCCGAGGCGCGTACTCCATTTGAGCAGATGGTCGCTTGCTTCAGAAGATTTTGTAGAAGGAACCGACTCTCCACAATTGAACGAGTCTTTAGGAAGTCGTCGGTAAAGGCTGGCCAGACTTTATCGGGAAGTGGCCTTCCAAGCCGCGTGACAGAATTGAGCATGCCGAGCAGTCCAGCAGCAGACTGTTTCGAGCTGCAGACGAGTGCTTCAGCAATGGTGTTATAGATGTGGTCCGGAAGCGCGTAGCCATGGGACGTCAGTGCATCCAGCAGCTTAGCAAGTACGCGGAAGTTGTCCACCTTCTCTACCACTTGTGGTGCAGTCTGAATGGATAGATTAGCTGTCATGCATGTCGAATCTGGGCTGTGACCAGACGTGTAACTGGGGGGGGGGGGGGGGCAAGCCGAAGTCGGAGGTGTGCCCCCCCCCCAAATACACCTCCCTCCCCCCCCCCCCCCTGAGAACCCCCCTTAGGATTTACAAAAATTTTTGCCTGCGGCGCCCAAAATAGCAAAATTTTCCCGGCGCTGTATTTTGGACGTTGTTGACAAAAATTAAGCAATTTTTGGAACTTTTTTAGTCTATTTTTGCAAAATAATCTCATTTTTTGGTACTTTGTTGGAAAATTCTTTAGGTCGTTTGACCCCTTCCAGGGGCCTCAGACAGTAGACACCCTCCCCCCCCCCCCTCCCCTGAGGGGTCTTATACACCCCCCCCCCCCCACCGCCCCCCCCCCCTTGACATCCCCCCCTCCCCTGGCCGGTTGGCACTTACACGTATGGCTGTGACCACATCCTACATACATACCAGTTCGATGAAATCCCCGCGAGACAGGTGCTGTTGCAGGACGTGAGCAACAATGCTCTTAGCCAGTCCACCATCGTTTGCCAGATCCAACAGGTGTTTCTGGTTGGAGAGGATCTCCATTAGGCGACGGGTGAAGAGGCGACCATCGGCAGTACTCCGCCCATCACCTTTGTTTAGAACTCGGCTGGCCAATCCCATTAAATTAAATAGCTGATTTCGAAGATGCTTGGCAGGTAGCCGCGGCCCCTCCGCCAGCCGAGACAAGTGCTCGAATGTCAGCTTCCTGAAATACACGCACAACTCTGTCCAGCGTTTGCACTGTATCTATGCATACGGTATCTGGAGGATGCTCCCCATATTGCTAAAATGCATACAGAGCAACCTACAAGGTGACTCTGAATTCTCAACGTGGCTTTGGTTCAGCCTCAGGCTTAGGCTTAAGCGTAGGCTTAAGCTTAGGCTTAGCCTTCGTGTTGCGCGTTGGTCGGTTCTCATTGGCACTCCGCCGCTTGAAAAGCGAAGGAGTGCTATTGGAGCAGTAAAGCCTACAGTTAACATAACACGTACTAGCGCTCGCCACGAAGCACTTAGGGAGCCAAATGTTTTTTAAAAGATAGCTTATGACGACGCGCAGCGTGCTCGGGGGGTGAAAAATTTCGGTGGTGGAAAAATGTTGCGAAAATTCAAAAATGCTAATTTTTGCTAAGTAAAAAAACAATAGCCCATAACTTTCGTAAAAGTAGACCGAATTTGGTGATTTTTGGATATGTTGTAGGCCTTTGGTCCTCTAGGCGGCATCGCTGGAACGGGCTCCCTAGATGGTCCGACGCGGGAGTACAGTAGAAAATATAAATTTCAAAAATAATTTTCTGGAATCTGAAAAATCATAACTCGAGTTTCTCGCATTCTCGCAAACTCTTCGATCCGGCCTAGACAATTGTATGACCTTTCGATCGAGACCAAAACCGCCGAGATCGGTCTTGCCGTTCGGGAGATCCGCGGTGACAAAAGTCCCAGGTACCGAGCAGAAAATAGCGATTTTCGACTTTGAGTGAATTGTTAGATTGGAAAGCGGGTCTTTAGCAGTAAATTGACCATTGCAACGTGTTCAGCGTCAAAAGTTGGTCTAGACGAAGTGTCTTGGCCATTTTCAGGTACCGTACCCCGGCCCCGCTGAATTTTTGAATAACGGGGTCTGAGTTTTCACCTGTTTCGGGGGTTTTCGACGACGCTGAATACGAATTCGGTGTTTGTTTTGTGATTTGGGACGCCTTTACCCTGATTTCGGCACCCGGCCAGCCAGAAATTGAGTCCCAGTGTCGAAATTTCAAAATTGTGTTGACAGTTGTGTCTGCGCTTTCTGACGCGGTAGAACACGAAACCGTCGTTTGTTGTGCGATTTGAGCTGCATTTAGGCTGATTTTAGCCGAATACCCACGCTCTGTAAAACTTCGCGAAATTCCGAAAATACCGTCCGCCATTGATTTTGCTGCGCCTACAGTACGCCGCCCATATAAGACGCGCTGAGAAAGGCGTCTACGCACGCGCAATCGAACCGAGTTATAGGAGCGTCGTACTGTAGCAATACGGCCACCGACGCCGTCCACCCCCGCGGGGGAGCCCCCGCTGTGTAGCGTAGATAAGGCGCGCCTGTACAATTGGGGCGCCGCTGGCATTCTACATTGTGAGTGGCTATAGACAGTCAGTGATCAGTACAGCCTGCGCTCATCGTCGTCAGTACAGCCTGCTCCAACGCGTCACTTGCGCCACATCGGCCTCTAAGTGTATGGCATCTGCTTAGGCCCACCCCGGGCTATAGACCCTAGTTCTACACTGAAAAAATTGGGAACAAACAAATTTAGCGGGAATGCAACACTTGTTGGAGTTTCTGTGCCCCCGTCTGCTACAACAATCACGCGGAGTGCCTATCTGACAATCAAGGAGTGTCACGTATCACTTGTTTCGCTCGGCCTCAGCCGAGCGAACCCTATCAAGAGCTCGGCGTGCGTACGTGCGTACGTACGTGTGTACGTGCGTACGTACGTACGTACGTGCGTCACGCTAGCTTCGGGCTTAATAACTCGCTCGTCCGACGTCGTAGGATGGAATTTGAGACATCGTCGAGTAGCCTGCGTACCCCTCTAGCCACCTGAGTGTTCAAAACTGAAATAAGTTTTCAAACTCGCGCGCTACAGTATCCCAAAGTGGGGTCCATTTTAAGACAAAAGTTGACCGAAGCTAGTCAAATCGCATATCAAAGTGAAGCGCTCGAGCTCCTGAGCACGAATCCGACAACAAAAAGTTTCAAATGTTTAAACGGAGAGCTACAGTAACCAAAACGCGTCGAAAACTTGAAACGACACGCTTGCTTCGGACTTAATAACTCGCTCGTCTGACGTCGCTGGGTTGAGTTCGACACATCGACGGGCAGCCCTCGGACTACTCTCGCCATCTGAGTGTTCAAAACTGAAATAAGTTTTCAAACTCGCGCGCTACAGTATCCCAAAGTGGGGTCCATTTTAAGACAAAAGTTGACCGAAGCTAGTCAAATCGCATATCAAAGTGAAGCGCTCGAGCTCTTGAGCACGAATCCGACAACAAAAAGTTTCAAAAGTTTAAACAGAGAGATACAGTAACCAAAACGCGTCGAAAACTGGAAACGACACGCTTGCTTCGGGCTTAACAACTCGCTAGTCTGACGTCGCTGGGTTGAGTTCAACACATCGACGGGTAGCCCTCGGACTACTCTCGCGAACTGTGACGTCGAAATAATAACAAGTTTTAAAAATTGCGCGCTACAGTATTTCGAAGTAATGTCCGCGAAAAGTCAAAACTTCATCGCACCTAGTCGAATCGCATATAAAAATGAAGCGCTCGACCTCCTGAGCAAGAATCCGACAACAAAAACTTTCAAAAGGTCAATGAGAGGGCTACAGTAACCAAAACGCGATAAAAACTACAGATTTTGGTTTGTTATATCTTGGCACTCGTGCGTTGCTGAGCGGCGGTCTTGACATCGCTGAAGAGCTCACTGCAAGCCAACATCAAATCATGTTCACAACCTGTAGTGTTGCGTTAGATTCCAGTGTCTTTTTTTAAATTTAGTCTGAAAAGATGATTTTCTTGGTGAAAAGAATTAAACCCGAGCGATACCAATGTTGCGTAGCAAGACCACTCCAAGACCAGCAAGAGCAAGTGTAGTCGCGAGGAGAGTCAAAGACGCTGCACGAAACCGGAAAGGGCCTTGCTACAATCTCAGTAAAAATTCAAAGCTCAAAACCACTCCGCTTTTTAAAAGAGACTTGTTTTACGAATGCGGGGAATCATGCATGATAACCCATCAAATCCGGGTTAGGCATAACAATAGGCAGATATAGGATTTGGGAATGGGGAGGGGGGGCGGAACTATTAAGACCACAGTTAGACACCAAGTCATGCCACAAAAACGCACGTGTCAACAATCTTGCCATAAGAAAGAAAAGGTTGCAGATTTTCTGCTCTCATGCAGCAGAACTGGTTCAAATAACGCCGCAATTGAAAACATGTGCCAATTTTTGTCTTTTGGTCAACAAGTTATTCAAAGATTGCGCAGCAGCGCAGGGAAATTTGAGGTATTGTTTTTGCTCTGACCGTTTATGGGATGGGGAAGGGCGGGGTGGATTGGCCGAATGGAGGCGAGGTGGGGCGTACACACTGTCCCACGCACAACAACCTGCAAGCCAAACGAAACATACATGTCAGTCACCTCAGCTGGGGCATAGCAGTAGCCACGTCCAAACTCCCACCGTGCTCGCGTAATAGTCGGCCGACAAAGTACGTAATATGGGGCCATGCCGATGACTTCTTCGCTCGCTGTTGGGGCTTTGATCTCAGCATGAGCTCAAGAAAGATCTTTGGATATGGACTACTGGCCGACATTAGACCAGTAGAATTCAGGAGGTTATAGAGACAGTGCAAGTCGTAGAATCTCCAGCAATCAAGGTGGCCAATCCAGGTGGATCCAAGCGCATTGACAAGGGCTGAAGGTATAGGTAATGGAAATTATGTCCATTCTTGATGACGTACGCAGCTACAGTCAGTCCATTTAGAAAGATCGAACCTCTTATCTGTCTCCTCTCTTGGGGAAACCAACTGTCCAAGTCCCTGCAGCAGGAGATGAGAGTGGCGTGCAATTTGGGCTCATTTCCACTGCCTATGGGGCCTGCCAAGTCGTTCAGATCGGCTAGAATGGTTTCTGGCGACTCCGGCTTCTGCACCATCGCCTTACAGCCGTCCAGTTGCATCCTGATTGCCCTCAGTTTGGTCGCGTGACTACCGACAGACAAAGAGGTCGCTGTGCCAGACATTCCAATGTCTCCAGCCGCACTGCGTCTCTCACTGGAGGAATAAATGAACCGAATCGGCTGCGACGCAAGCCAAAGGCGTTTTCTCCACATTGGCAAAACCACAAAGCGGCTAGGATTGGCACGAAGGCGGCGAAAGAGCAGAAGGCAACGGTGGCGCTCCATGTTTGATCTATCAACGTTTGATGCTTGCTTATTTGAAGGCTGATCAGCTTCTATCTCGAGAACCGCTTAGCGTTTCCCGTATCATGCTGTACTGGCAAATTCGCCTTAGACCGAAGCCTGCGAACTCGCTTCCGGACGAGACCGTCCGTTTTCAAACAGCAGTGTCTCAGAGTTGTGCGCTGCGCTATACAATGTGACGGTGAATGGCGGTGAGTTCTGAACGAGTCCGCCCCTTTTATTGAATGAGTCCACCCCAAATTCCGGGTGAGTCCACCCCAAATTCTGAATGAGTTCACCCCACTATTCTGAATGAGTCCATCCCCAATTCTGAGCAGGCGCGCCGAGCGGCGACCGGCGATGCCCCCCCCCCGTTCTCCCCCCCCCCCCCTCCCCCCTCTTTTAATCATCTTAACCAGCTTTTCCCAAATCCAGCACAAATCGGATCGCCAAGCGGTTTTTTTCGCCCGCCCTCAGGCGGGCGACACCCTACGAGAGCTCGGCGTGCGTGCGTGCGTACGTGCGTCCGTACGTAACGCTCTCGGATCTCGGCGTTGGAAAGTCGTAGAGCGGAGATCTTGGGCTCTACGGATAGGTCGCGACTCACTGATCATTCCGCTAACAGGTTTCAAAATTCAAAAGTTTGAATTGCGCGCGCTACAGTAAACCGAAGGTCAAAACGCAAAACGGCTCTAGCTCGCTCGTGTTACGTCGTAGAGCGGCAATCGACACGTCAGGTGAAAGCTCTCGACGCGTTCTTTCATGCGACCGCAAAAGTTTTTCAATTACGCAAACACGCGCCGCGGAAAACGCCATTCTCGGCATTTTGATGCTAAAATCGCGCTAACTCGCTGAACTTGCGTCGTAGAGAGACGATCTCGAGCTTTTTGGATAGCTCCCGACTCACTGATCATTTGTTTTCCCGTTGGTCGAAACTCAAAAGTTTGAATTTCGTGAGTTACAGAAACTCGAAGGTGCAAAAGCACAAAACGGCTCTAACTCGCTCGTCTTACGTCGTAGAGTGGCAATCGACACGCCAGGTGAAAGCCCTCGACGTGTTCTTTCATGCGGCTACAAATGTTTGTTCAATTACGCAAACACGCACCGCGGAATTCTCTGAATTTTGACGCTAACATCGCTCTAACTCGCTCAACTTGCGTCGTAGAGAAACGATCTCGAGCTTATTGGATACCTAGCTCTCTACTCAATGATCATTTGTTCTCCCATTGGTCGAAACTCAAAAGTTAGAATTTCGCGAGTTACAGTAACTCGAAAGTGCAAAAGAACAAAACGGCTCTGACTCGCTCGTCTTGCGTCGTAGAGCCGCAATCGATACATCAGATGAAAGCTCTCGACGTGCTCTTTCATGCGGCAGCAATAAATTTTTCAATAACGCAAACACGCACTGCAGAAAATGCCATTCTCGATATTGTCACTTTTTTAAAAGCGTTGCTTGAAACTGGGATGTTCTTGCTCTAAAAGCCAAATCGCGGGCGAAGAACATGAAGCGGAGCATGCGGGCGATGAACTCTCGCACTCTCTTCAACCTCCCTCTAGGAGGGGGTACTATTGGAGGGTGAGGGCTTATTAGAGTATTTACGGTACCCATTTGTCTGTGGGCTTGCCTAATTATCTGTGCCCAATCATTTTCCCCGACTCCGTGCAGTCCGTGTGCACGCTGCAACGATCTCGCCGCAAGCTGTCCTCCTCCTCTTTTCATCGTCGAGTCACCAACAAATGCCGCGCGCTTCTGTTGTTTGACCTTGAGTGCCGTCTGCGTCCGTCCGCTTGTCAAGGAATGAATGACGCATAGAAATGGGAAGGCGCGAGCAGTTGCTTTTGCTGCTGCCGTCTCAGTCGCATTATATCGTGGACTCTCCCCTCTAAAACAGGCATTCGCCCAATACTTAATCCGCGGAAGTTACAAAAAGTTGCGCAATGAAGTCATTTTGCTTAGCTCGTTGCACTGCCGCACTGCTGCTTGCACTCACGTTGGGAGATAGCGTCGCTGGTGAGTGGGTGGGTGCGCAACATGTGCCAACTCAAACATGTTTATCAACGCCCAACATTTAGAATTTCGAACCTTGAACTATGAATTTTCAATTTTGAAGTTTGAATTTGAAAAGTCACCGTGCACGTAAGTAGGTAGGTACACAATATTGTAGTAAAATCTGACACACTAAGTGTGGCATACTGCGGCATCAGGGAAACTGATTTCGCTTATGAAGTAGGCATAAACCAGGCGTGTAATAAGAATGACTCAGTTTTACCAGTATGTATTTCGGCCATTCAGGATAGTATGATTAAAATATGGTACTATTTACATACACTTGGAAGGATATGGTACCTATGTGATCGCGATTTCAGCTCCTTCCGGAGGGCACGAGGGACGTGTGGCACAAAGAAACGGAACAAATTATCACGCATGGCAATGAGTGGAGCAACCTACCTTATTTATTACAGCGTCTACACCGCGCATCTTCGAACTGTTCCCACCCCACGTACTCCAGTAATTCCCTGGCTCTAATATTCCGCAGCAAATTATGTTTAGAAATGCTGTTGTAATTGTAGTCGGCTTGTCCACCGCATTTTAATCGGAAAACACACCAAACCTTACAATCGTCCATACCTGTGGCGGAGTTTACAATTTAGCCATATCTTCTCTTTGTAGAGAGTTGCCAAATCGCCGATTGATGTACATCGAAAGCATTTTTGTCTTGTCTTTTTTTCGCCGCCCCCCAGGGCGGCGAGTATATATACGGACGCTCTTGTCTGTTCGTTCCTCCGTGGGTGTGTGTGTCCGGAACAACTAGACATGACGGTTAGTGCCACCCGATGGAGTCGAATGCGCTGAGTAACGTGCCGTTGTCCGTTTCTGTTGCTAATTTCGCTATTTCGAGATATTTACAATTAAAATATGAAAATGTCAAAATTGACATTTTTATTTACAAGTCGTATCGACAAAGTTTTTGCTGAAATGGAAAGGGCATAAGACGCGATGAATTTGTGACATAGTTTCCGATTTTAGAATTCACGAAATTAGGGATATCTTAAAGGTTTTTGTCAAAAATCCCAAATTTCGACAAATTCAAACAGCTTAAATTTCAAAACTTCTTTGCACGGATGTATTGAGCATTGTCTGCCAAGTATTTAGCAAATAGTTTTAACGAATATAATTAACGAAATTTGGGATATTTGTAAGGATTTTGTTAAAATCCCCAAATTTCGACAATTTCAAACAGCTAAAATTTCAAAGTTTCTTTTCACGGATGTGTCGAGCATAGTCTGCCAAGTATTTATCAAATAGTTTCAGATTTTATAATTAACGAAATTAGGGATATTTTCAAGGGTATTGTCAAAATTCCCAAATTTTCGACAATTTCAAACGGCTTAAATTTAATAATTTCTTTACATGGTTGTGTCGGGCATAGGCTGCCAAGTATTTAGCAACTTGTTCTAGATTTTATAATTAACGAAATTAGGGATATTTTGAAGGTTTTTGTCAAAATTCCCAAATTACGGCAATTTCAAACGGCTTAAGTTTCAAAACTTCTTTGCACCGATGTATCGGACATAGCCTGCCAAGTATTTAGCAAATAGTTCTAGATTTTATAATTAAAGAATTTAGGTATATTTTCAAGGTTTTTGTCAGAATTTTAAAATTTCAACATTTTCAAGCAGCTTAAACTTCAACAAATCTTTGTGTGGATGCATCGGGCCCTGAGCCCAAAAGAATAGGGCGTCGTCCCATTTATACCCGTTTCAATAGGGCGTCGTCCCATTTATACCCTTTTCAATAGGGCGTCGTCTCATTTAGACGCTTTTATTGCACTGTGTTCCTGCGGCGAATTTCTCTGATCCATTTATGGATCAGTTGCCACAAATTATAAGCGCAAAGTGTGCCTGCGGCGATTCTTCTGATCCATATGTGGATCAGGTACATACCACGAACAAATCCAAGACCAACTGCGGCGATACCCCGCCAGAGATTGTCGACTAAATATCTAGCGGCACTTCACTATCCAGTGCACATTACCGCGCACACGCTCTCAAGTTTACACTGACGCCAACGTGGTGCCACAGTTTTTAGACAAAGCTTGTTTTAGCAAATTTTGCCATCTCTTAGTTCCCTTGGCAATAATAATAATTGGTATGGGAAGTGTAGGTGACTCCATCACAGAAGTATTACAGAAGAACAAAGTAGAGAAGTTAGCGCGCGTTTTGGAAAATGCCTGTTAATCAAGCTGCAGCCAGTATTCGCGCCATCTTAAAAGCGCCCTTCTCGACATTAGCTCGGTGAGTAGCGTTCCGCAAAAAAGCGTTTTTCCAGCGTTCCCCCGTTTGGCAGCTAAAGCTGACGACGAAGACTACTTTGGCCGCCAAAAGCCGACCAACTTTGTCAGCTAAAATCGGCCCAGCTTTGGCAACCGAAATTCGCTGGGCGGATTTTGGTTGCCAAAGCGTGCCATATCTGGCCAGCCCTGGAGGAGACGTTGGGCGGCCAAAATAGGACATTGTCGGCAGATTTTGGCAGCCAAAAGGAAAATTTGGCTGCCAAAATCGGGGACGACTTTGGCTGCCAAAGCGCGGTTTTCCCGTCCCGGCCAGCCCGGTCCGATTTTGGCAGGGAAAGTTTTTTGCTACCAAAGCGCCTCGGAACGGTTTTCCAAAAAGCGTTCCCGAAACGTCGTCTTGTGGCGGAACACTACTCCACGAGACAACGTTCTCGCCATGAACAAGGCGCTGGCGCCCATTGGTGTAATAATACGCTGTATAATATGTAAGTAGCTTTGTCGCTTCTGTGCCACGCGTCCCAGGAGAGCCATCGTCGCAGCAAGCGCTCTCCAAACGTCAGTGGGATATTCGGTGTTTTGTCGGCGGGAGGCCTCGGTCTGTTGTTCCACATCGGCATATGCATGGCCTGCTACTACTGCGGAAGGAGCGATGGAAGGTCGCAAGATTTTAGACGTGTAATGGGGGGGGGGGGTGGGGTGATTTATTAAACGCACCCCTGTTTCAGTGCTGACTGAGTTGAATTTCAGTACCAGTCATTTCGCCTTTTGAGCTTCAGTCTGTCTGTTTCAGTTGTTGAAAATCAAAACTTTCACAATGACTTCCTTGTTTGCTTATCGCCCCCCCCCCGCTGCACCCATTTACCAATTACGCGTAGGGTATATAAACAAAAACTAAATATTCACCTCAGTGGGAAATCCTAGTGCATTGCATAGGCCTTACTGGCCAAGAATTGTAGTTATGAACCAACCACCGATTGTATGAACCACGGGGACGCTGTAAAATTTTAACTTTAGATAAGTAACTGAGCCGAGGTGCGAGCTTAGATATCAGTTCTAGCTAGCTTTTACGTCCGTGGCCGTATCAATTCATTTTCAGTTCAACTTATGTATGCACAGTCATACGTGTAACCGGGGGGGGGGGGGGGGGGGGGGGTAAGCCCCCCTAGCCGAAAGTGTACCCCCCCCCCATACCCCCCAGGTACCCCCCACCCGCCTTCCCCAAAAGACCCACCCCCCACCTAAAATTTCAAAAATTTTCGCCTGCGGCGCTTAACAAGCTGTGTGTGTAAAAAGTTCAACCTATACTTTGTGTCTGTCAAATCTTGGTGAACAGTATAGTGAATTTCATTCGCATAATTAGCCGTATCTAAAGAAGGTATCTTGAAAACGCGTACCACAATTCAAGTGCAGCCATTACCACGATACGGTTGTCTGTACAACTGATCTAAAGCTCAGTGATATCGCCGCGTTCGCTGTATGGTATCGGCATGATACGACGCCGTTCATCTGAAGTTTTATACCCGTGGGAATACACCACATCGAACAAAAAAACTTGCCATCTGTTTGGTGCAGTCGTTCTCTACCAGGAATTTCGCTTGGTGTACGTATTTATACGTTATGACGCTTTTGTCAATTTGTAGAATTTTGGCAAATTGTGGCGCATTTCTATAAAATTCCACAATTGCAAACAATTTTGTTTGTGTTACAAATTATCCGCGGCCTATGCTCTTTCCATTTCTGAAGAAATTTCGCCGCCAGTCCACCAGGCGATAAAGTCGATTTCCGACATTTTCATATTTTAATTGTAAATATCTCTAAATTGCAATATTTCAAAACTGAAAAACTATGTCACAGATTCTTATTGGCTTACGGCCTTTCAGTTTCTGCATTCACATTCGTCAATAAATTACGTTCTATTTTTGTCAATTTATGAAATTTCGACAAACAATTGCGTATTTCAAAGAAATTCCACATTTGAAAAAAATTTCTTTTGTGTTACGAATTGTCCACGGACTATGCTCTTTCCATTTCTGAAGAAATTTCGCCATTAGCTCATCAGGCGAAAAAGTCGATTTTCGACATTTTCATATTTTAATTGTAAATATCTCCAAATTGCAATGTTTCAAAACTGAAAAACTATGTCACAAATTCTTACTGGCTTACGACCTTTCAGATTCTGCATTCACATTCGTCAATAAATGACGTTCTATTTTTGTCAATTTATGAAATTTGGACAAACAATCGCGTATTTCTATCAAATTCCACATTGACAAAAATTTTCTTTTGTGTTACAAATTATCAGCGGTCCGCGCTCTTTCCATTTCTGAAGAAATTTTGCTTCTAGCTCATCTGGTGAAAAAGTCGATTTTCGACATTTTTGGATTTTAATTGTGAATATCTCGAAAATGCGAAATTAGCAACAGAAACGGACATTGGATCCGTACTCAGCAACCTCGACTCTACT
The DNA here is from genome assembly GCA_030248115.1 of Linhomoeus sp. GSCO2_2. NCBI lineage: Eukaryota > Metazoa > Nematoda > Chromadorea > Monhysterida > Linhomoeidae > Linhomoeus > Linhomoeus sp. GSCO2_2. Next base: position 28,213 of record JASAMZ010000972.1, on the reverse strand, counting down.
TGACCACATATGTCACATATCTTACTTCGGTGCCACGGACGGACACACACACAGACATTGTCATCCGTATATATACACCTCGCCGCGCTGAGGCGCGGCGAAACAAGCTGTGTGTGTAACAAGCTTTGTCTAAAAACTGTGGCACCACGTTGGCATCAGTGTAAACTTGAGAGCGTGTGCGCGATAATGTGCACTGGATAGTGAAGTGGCGCTAGACATGTAGTCGACAATTTGGTGGGGTTTCGCCGCAGATGGTCTTGGATTTGTTCGTGGTACCTGATCCACATATGGATCAGAAGATTCGCCACAGGCACACTTTGCGCTTATAATTGTGGTGACTGATCCATAAATGGATCAGAGAAATTCGCCGCAGGCACACAGTGCAATAAAAGCGTCTAAATGAGACGACGCCCTATCGAAAAGGGTATAAATGGGACGACGCCCTATTGTCAACGGCATTTGCTAAATACTTGGCAGACTATGCTCGATACATCCGTGCAAAGAACTTTTGAAATTTAGGCTGTTTGAAATTGTCGAAATATGGGGATTTTAACAAAACCCTTGAAAAAATGCCAAATTTCGTCAATTATAAAATCATAAACTATTTGTTAAATACTTGGCGGACTATGCTCAACACATCCGTGCAAAAAAGTTTTCAAATTTAAGCTGTTTGAAATTGTTCAGATTTAGGAATTTTAACAAAACCCTTGAAAATATCCCTAATTTCGATAATTACCAAATCTCAAACTATTTGCTGAATACTTGGCAGACAATGCTCGACACAACCATGTGAAGAAATTTTGAAATTGAAGCCTTTTGAAATTGTGTATATTCGGCAATTCTGACAAAAACCTTGAAAATATCCCTAAATTCGTTAATTATAAAATCTGAAACTATTTGCTAAATACTTGGTAGACTATGCCCGACACAACCATGTAAAGAAAATTTATAATTTAAGCTATTCGAAATTGTCGAAATTTGTGAATTTTAGCAATACCCTTGAAAATATACCTAATTTCGCTAATTAGAAAATCTGAAACTATTTGTTAAATACTTGGCTGACTATGCTCGATACATCCGTGCAAAGAAGTTTTGAAATTTAAGCAGTTTGAATTTGTCGAAATTTGGGAATTTTGACAAAACCCTTGAAAATATCCCCAATTTCGTTAATTATAAAACCTGAAACTATTTGATAAATACTCGGCAGACTATGCTCGACACATCCGTAAAAAGAAATTTTGAAATTTAAGCTGTTTGAAATTGTCGAAATTTGGGAATTTTGACAAAAACCTTGAAAATATCCCCAATTTCGTTAATTATATTCGCTGAAACTATTCGCTAAATACTTGGCAGACTATGCTCGACACATCCGCGCAAAGACGTTTTGAAATTTAAGCTGTTTGAAATTGTCGAAATTTGGGAATTTTGACAAAAACCTTTAAAATATCCCTAATTTCGTGAATTCCAAAATCCGAAACTATGTCACAAATTCATCGCGTGGTATGCCCTTTCCATTTCAGCAAAAACTTTGCCGATACGACGTGTAAATAAAAGTGTCATTTTTGACATTTTCATATTTTAATTGTAAATATCTCGAAATAGCGAAATTAGCAACAGAAACGGACAACGACACGTTACTCAGCGCATTCGACTCCATTGGGTGGCACTAACCGTCATGTCTAGTTTTGTGACACAGACAGACACACACACAGAAACACGAACGGACAATAGCGTCCGTATATATACTCGCCGCGCTGGGGCGCGGCGAAAAAAGTTCAACCTATACTTTGTGTCTGTCAAATTTTGGTGAGCAGTATAGTGAACTTTGTGCGCATCGTTAGCCGCATCTGGAGAAAGTGTCTTGAGAACGTGTACCTTAATAGCAAGTGCAGCTATCCCCACGATACGGTTGTCTGTACAGCTGATCTAAAGCTCAGTGATATCGCCGCGTTCGCTATATGTTATCGGCATGATACGACGCCGTTTATCTGATGTTTCCTACCGTGTGAAACCGTCACATCCAACAAAAAATTTGCCAACAGTGTCGTCCGGTCGTTCTTCATCAGGAATTCCCCTTGGCGTACGACTTGACGACTTCTGCGTTAACATTCATGGAAAACCAAAGCTCTGGCGATTTATAACATCTTGGCATTTCTGTCAAGATTTGATCATTTCTGTCAAATTTAGTACTCGCAAAAATTTCTTGTATGCCACTAATTAAATATGTCTCTGCGCTTGCCATTTCTGAAGAAATTTCGCTGCTAGCCCATCAGACGAAAATGTCGATGTTGACATCTTTGTAAATTTAATTCTAAATATTTAAGAATTGCAATTTATTAAAACTGTAAAGCTATGTCTCAAATTCTTATTGACTTACTTCCTTACCATTTCTGCATTTACAATCGTCAATAAACGACGTTATATTTTTGTTAATTTGGAGAATTTTTGACGAATAATCGCGTATTTCTACTAAATTCCACATTTGCAAAAAATTTCTGTAGTGTTACAAATTATCCGCTGTCTATGCCCTTTCCATTTCCGAAGAAATTTCGCCGCTAGCCCATCAAACGAAAATGTCGATTTTGACATCTTTTTATTTTAATTCTAAATATCTCGAAATGACAATTTACGAAAACTGTAAAACTATGTCACAAATTCTTATTGACATACGGCCTTACTATTTCTGCATTCAAATTCGTCAATGAATGACGTTCTATTTTTGTCAATTTGTGTAATTTTGACAAATAATCGCGTATTTCTATTAAATTCCACATTTACAAAAAATTTCTTTTGTGTTACAAATTATCCTCTGTCGATGCCCTTTCCATTTCTGAAGAAATTTCAATTCTAGCTCATCAGGCGAAAAAGTCGATTTTCGACATTTTGGAATTTTAATTGCGAATATCTCGAGAATGCGAAATTAGCAACACAAACGGACATCGGATCCGTACTCAGCGACCTCGACTCTACTTGACCACATATGCCACATATCTTACTTCGGTGCCACGGACGGACACACACACACACGCACAGACAGACAGACAGACATTGTCATCCGTATATATACACCTCGCCGCGCTGAGGCGCGGCGAAAAAATGGCAAAAATTTCGCCTGCGGCGCTTGAAAATAGCAAAATTTTCGCCTGCGGCGCTATATTTTGGACATTTTTGACCAAAATTAAGCGATTTTCGGCACTTTTTGGCCTATTTTTGCAAATTTTCTTATTTTTTGGTACTTGTTTAGCAAAATTTTTATGTCATTTAACACCCCCCCCCCCCTCCTGGGGCCTCAGACCCCCCCCCCTGAGGGGTCCTATACCCCCCCCCCCCGACCACCCCCCACCCCCCGGCCGGTTGGCGCTTACACGTATATGTGCACAGTGGAGAATAGAAACTTTAAATGGTCGGCAATTCTAGGTAGTGTACTATTGGCTGTCCTGGGGCTGGGGGTGGTTCCCAACAAAACACAAGTGGCTCAGTGTGAACTGTTATGGCCTGCAATGTCACGGATGCATTCTTGTTCGTAGGTCGGAGTCGCTGTCAAGGCGGCGGACGACACTTCGTTTGGCGCCACCTAATACTGTCCAGCAGCCTCCACCCCAACAGGGGATCCACCCCCTTGCTATACAGCCGTCACCCGGCCTGTCGTACTACTGAGAGACGACCAACCGCTTTCGTCGCTTCGCTTGTGCCGTATTACCGTAAACCCTCTAATAGGCACCGTCTGCTCGTCGACCTTGGAGAATGCATGCCGCCAAAGTGAGAACAGTGGGAGTATTTACGGTAGGACGCCGTCGATGTGTAGGTTCTTTAACATTTGCGCAGTGCTTGTGGAACGACTTTTGCTGATGATAACCACAGATGTGCAATGTAATAGGTACCTAGGTGTTTGTTTCAAGCAGCTGACTAGCTTGTCTTGTCATGCAACCGCCTGAGCCACCACTGGCCGAAACAGCTCATTGCTCCGTCAATCCATGTATTTAGGACTATGATTTCTTATTTTACCTTTTGCGCACATGTGATTTCCGCCCGTGCTGAAGTGTTGTACGCGGCATTATTTTTGGTGCTCTTATTGAGTACGTGTTATTGTGGCGTGGTTATGGTATAGTAATAGTGAGTATTATTGAGTATTAAGTACGAAATCGAAATGCAGTTTGGTGTATTGCACAGCAAAAAGGTGATGAGTTTCGGCACCTGACTGTGAAGACAATGGGCAAGGATGTGTGTAGACTTCTCCTCACCACGATTCTAATATTTAAATAACGTTTTGTGAATGGGAAGAGGGGGGGGGGGGGGGGGGGGTTGGGTGCGGTCATGTGGGTAGTTTCGAACGACCAGGAATACTGATGTATTTGAATCCTTATGTTCGGGTTAGGAAAAGCTGAAGTGAGGTGCGTATATCCGGATTGTAAAACGCAGAAATATTCTGCCACTGCTCTTCCGTTGCTGCTGCGCATACCAAATCATTTCCTGCGTTAGGCCACGCATTGAAGGTGTACAATCAATATTGGGGAAAGTGGGTGGCCACAGATAAATCAGCATGGCCGCAAATTTTTACAGATGACATCTCACAGTCTGTGGGTGTCTGGCACAGATAAATGTGTTAAATGACAGATGATTAGCTTCACAGATGAGTGTGAATGTGCATACTCGCAGATGAATGTGCAACGTTACATTTACATATATAAATATGATGCTGGCAGTCGCTCCACAGGTATATTCTAAGTAGAATACTTCTTCCGGTTCGGGCTATGCATAGGTTCACCCTGCGCCGGTGACCCACTTCAGCGCGCGTAGAGCGAAGTTTGAAGTTGGTGGTCGCTCTAAACTCAGCTGAGATCTGCGAGTCGCGACGCCAGCTGAATCTCAGTGCAAACTGTAATGGGGGTGCCCAACTGCCCATCCCTCTGTATAATTCGCCACGATTCACATTCATCTGCAAAGTTATGCTTGACGCTTGCATCTGTGATGCTAAACATTTACCTGCGATTGGACGCAGTGTGTGCTGCCCTGGACTTGCATCTGCGAACGTACCACACATTCTGTGAAGTTACTCGTCCATCCGCGACCAGCGCGCCTTTCGTCTGTGACAACACCGATTTATCTGCGACCAACCCATCCACCCTGTCCTTCTGGAGGCAGGCATGTGTTCCCTGACAAATCAAACCTTTCCGGCAGTCGTTTTCTTGAGCTTGCTCTTTTGTCAACCGTCTTTGGAACGCGCTAGCCTATTGGACATTTCTTTCGAATTCTGCAAAGACCGTTTCAAGAAGGAGAATTCCGTACAATACGCCGTACGCCTTCCCGAAGAAGAGAAGGACAGCATATTGCCCCAGTCGGGCCTGGTGTACCCACTGTGTCTAGACGAGCTGGGGATGTTCGCTTGGGTGTCGGCCAATGATCAGGTGAATGGGTGACATGCTGTGCTGCATGTAAGATGACCGCTCTGTATGTATGTGTAAGGATGTCGATCTCAACTCTATAGTACCGTACAGTGCCAAATAGTATGCCGCCCTAAATAGTATACCCCGGGTATACTAGTTGGCACTCAGTGCCAAATATGTAGTACACCCGGGGTATACTATATGGGGTAGTAAAGATATTTTAGTCATGACCAATTTCTGTTCAACAACCTGTTTGAGGTGCTACAGTGTAAGCTAAAGACAAGACTTCTGCAAGATTTTGTTGATATTTTGCGTTTTCAGTTACTGGAATGCGTTGCACACACTCAAAATTTAAGCTATACTACAACGATAAGCTCAAGTCTTTCAAAATGTTAGCATACAATGAAAGCCTCTGAAAAAACTCTGAATGGAAAGTGCCAATTTGTATTCCCGGGTATACTGTTTGGATCGCACTTTTGTCGTGCAAAACCCTATTTTCCGAATAGTATGCCCGGGTATACTAATCGGCACTGTACGGTACGTACCATAGAATGATGTGGCTCATCAACACCGCTGCGTTCACTAGAGCTACTCCTTACACGCTGTCAAGCAGAACTGAGAGATATGTACTCTTCGCCTCCAATTAGTCATAATTGTTTCTAACGAAAGGTGTGCTCTGTTATGCTTAACCTACCTGTTTTGCGACATTGTGTACCGGGTGTCCCATAAGTCCAGACCCCCCCCCCCCCCCTCTACAGCGAGTTGTAGGAAACTCTACGCATTGATACTTACACAGATGGAAGTCCAATGTCTTGGGACATCCGACACCAAATTTCAGCATCATACACCAACTTTTGCGGAATTGCGGGCACAAAACCCAAAATTGGTCACGGCCGCTGGCAGTCGTGGAGGAGACCCTGCTGCAGCAGGAGGGGCTGACTGCCTCCTGCTTTGGGGCCGGTGTGACGAAAAATTTGTACCCCTGCAAAATAAGTACCCCGGGATATATATTTTGCACGGGAGGATGGTGCAAAATATGTACCCCCGTGCAAAATATATACCCCCTCCGCCGCACGAGATTCAATCCGCTCGAAGCGCCGTGGAGCGTGGCGTCGCTTCACAGCGTAAGTCGGCAAATAGTAGCGGCGGAGACGCCATTGACGCCATCCATTTGTCATCGCACGACAGGTTTTGTGCGGCGGTTTCGCGGTAGCTTTGGCTGATTCAAAATGGAAGAAGACAATGTAAAGAAGATCATTGACTACTGCATGTCTACTTGTAGTCGTCCAATTGGCGCAAGTTTTACTGTCTCTTAGTTGGAGAAACTGTTCTCCATCGTTAAACGGCCGTTCTTTTCGTTTCGTTCTTCTCGAAGCCTTTAGCCGTCTCAGTATGGCACCTTTAGCCAGCACGGAAAGGCCTACTCGGCTGCTGTACTTGTCCCTGAGATGTGCAGTTGAAATAGCCAGATGCACCACGATGTTCGCAAAGCTTTCTTTCACTTACACTCGGTCAAGTTGCCGTTTCTGGCGCCTTTCGCAATTGTTGATGGCAGCTCTGGTCTGGGAAGTGAATTGACGCCATTAACAAGCATTTGCTTGCTGTGACGTATTGTTGTTGCATCTGAATTCTGGCAATTTCCACTACACTGCCTTACACTGTTATACGAACGCTGAAAGCGATTTGTTGCTGAAGAAATGGCCGTTGTATAAACAAATAACAGGGGTAGGTACATATTTTGCACGGGGCGTACAAATTTTGCGCGTGAAATTGGTGCGAAATATATACCCCGGGGTATGAATTTTGCACGATTTCATGCAAAATAAGTACCCCGGGGTACATATTTTGCGGGGTACAAATTTTGCACCACACCTGCCTGTGGGCAAACCAACTTTGTTTCGACCTTTCTCATGCGTGGTACAAGCTACAATTTTCGTTCAAAGACCATTCGAAAATTCTGATGGGACTGCCCTTCTTTCGCAAGTTCTACACAGAGTTCCATCTCGGGACGGGCAGCGACTTCCGACTAGGGCGAGACAACAGGCGCGTCCGCATCGCTCGCACGGAAGAGTAGGACTGGATGTGAAATGTAGTTCGGCGCTGTTAGTTATCTGATGTGATGCCATATGCTGTTGTGTCCCCAGGAACTCCAACTTTGTGGGTCGACCGTAATCAGACTCCGCACGACGCTTGTATGATCCACGCAAACATGAAAACATCAACCGGTCAAGGGGGGGGGGGGCGGGTCGGGGCCTCGAGAGGAGGGGAGGAGAAGACGAGGGGCAAACAAGGAGGAGGTGCCAAAATAGTCTACCAAAGAAGCAAGAGAATGTCCGAATGGGTGCTTAGTAGCGCCTTGCACGGCATACTCTCTTGAGACGCGATCCTCGTCACAAACGCACAAATGCCACTGCGCGCCAGGCATCCAATGAGACGCCTCACCGGCGTCGTCAGCAGATACAACTTGTGGAGGTGCGTGAAAGCAGGAGCGATGACAAGGATTAAGAGCACGCACGCACGCACGCACACACGCACGCACGCACGCACACACACACACACACACACACACACACACACACACACACACACACACACACACACACACACACACACACACACACACACACACACACACACACACACACACACACACACACACACACACACACACACACACACACACACACACACACACACACACACACACACACACACACACACACACACACACACACACACACACACACACACACACACACACACACACACACACACACACACACACACACACACACACACACACACACACACACACACACACACACACACACACACACACACACACACACACACACACACACACACACACACACACACACACACACACACGGAAACACGAACAGACAATAGCGTCCGTATATATACATATGCTGCATCCGGACGGCGCAATCCTCCAGAATGTGCAATATTGCACGATTTGGAGGGGTGCCCCTCCAAACTGCGCAATATGGCGCGTTCTGGAGGGCGACCCCTCCAAAACGTGCAATCAGCTGCTGAACGTTGAATTCTTTTACTTTTACGTTTAGTTCTTTTACCAGTTAGTTGTCTCCTTCCAAATCAGGCTATGCTTAGGCTCGCCCTGCGCCCACAGTGCACAAGAGTCAGTCGGCGTCGCAGTCTGGCGGGTCGAAACTTAGGCTTAACGCGACCGGTGACCGACTTCAGGGCGCGCGGAGCGCGCCCTGAAGTTGGTGGTCGCGCTAAGCCTCAGTTGAGACCCGCCAGGCGCGACGCCGGCCGAGTTTTAGTGCAAACTGTTAGTGGAATAAACACTCCTCCATTTAATTCGCCTCCTGCTCAGGCCTGCTGTGCCCCGCCGACCAGAGATTGCGCGGTTTGGAGGGGCCGCCCTCCAGAACGCGCCATATTGCGCAGTCTGGAGGAAATCCCTCCAGATTGCGCAATCCGGCTGGATTGCGGAAAGTGGGTGCAACATATATAAGGTTGTCCACGCCCAGACCTGAACAAGCTGTTTTAAAAAAGTTGAGTTGTTTTATTAATACAGAGTGGTTTGTGAGTGTTTTAACGTGGAAGAGTAAAAGAGTGGATACTTTTGGAGTCCACCCCTTTTACTGAACGAGTCCACCCCAAAGTTTCTGAATGAGTCCACTCCAAAATTGCTGAACGAGTCCACCCCAAATTACTGAACGAGTCCACTCCAAATTACTGAACGAGTCCACCCCAAATTACTGAACGAGTCCACCCCAAATTACTGAACGAGTCCACCCCAAATTGCTGAACGAGTCCACCCCTGTTTGCTAGGGGTAGTTTGTCGACGTGACCGATAGGCTATTAGGCTTCGAAGTGAAACTTGTCGCGATCGCTAGCAGGGAAGGAGCACAGCCGGCCTAAGCATGAGGTAAAGTAGATGGAGGAGTGTGCACTCCACCTACCGTTTGCACTAAAACTCGGTCGACGTCGCGCCTGGCGGGTCTCAGCTGAGGCTTAGCGCGACCACCAACTTCAGAGCGCGCTCCGCGCGCCCTGAAGTCGGTCACCGGTCGCGTTAAGCCTAAGCTTCGACCCGCCAGACTGCGACGCCGACTGACTCTTGTGCACTGTGGGCGCAGGGCGAGCCTAAGCATAGCCTGCATCCAAAGGAATATTGTGTCCGAAAGAAAAGTAAATAACGGCTACCTAGTAGTTTTCGGCGCTATTAATTTTATTCTGGAGCGCCTATAGAAGTAAGAACGCGCTTTTAATTTTGAATAACCAGCTTTTGAGTGCGAATAAAGGTTCCGCTTTTAAAAACGAACAAAGCGCTTTTAAAAATTGTGAATCCGCTTTTCATTCTGAACAAACCGCTTTTAACCGCGTGTTCACTGCAAATGTACTTTCCGCTTTAAAACAAGCTTTGTCTAAAAACTGTGGCACCACGTTGGCATCAGTGTAAACTTGAGAGCGTGTGCGCGATAATGTGCACTGGATAGTGAAGTGCTGCTAGACATTTAGTCGACAATCTGGTGGGGTATAGCCGCAATTGGTCGTGGATTTGTTAGTGGTACCTGATCCACATATGGATCAGAAGGTTCGCCGCAGGCACACTTTGCGCTTTTAATTGTGGCAACTGATCCATAAATGGATCAGAGAAATTCGCCTCTGAAATGTCCTACAGGCTAAGCCCAATTGCCGCCCAATTGTCAATGGGCTAACTGCAAGTGCCTATATTGTATTGACAGGCATGGGAGCTGGTGCGATTCTAAACATAGGCACTGGCAGGGGCACAGTGTCAAATGACATGAGATCTATCTGAAATGTCCTACTGGCTAAACCCTATTGGCAATGGGCTAATTCCAAGAGTCTACTGTGTATTTACAGGCACGGGAGCTTTTGAGATGTCAACACGATAACTCTTGACAGCGTTGACGGATCCTGGAGATCTATAGCTCAAAAGAACCGCCTCTGCCTGGAATAGTGCATCTCCTATTGTGGACTTTTGCTGATTACTAAATTCCACAAAAATCACGAAAATATCGACTGCACAGCACATTCTGGGCACTCAGTAGTGACTGCAAGTCACTATCGAGCAGATTTTGGGCTATTGCGTCACCATTCACTACAGAGTTGTCACTGTGAGACTCCAAGGTGTATTTGGAGGCACGGGAGCAGGTGCGATGGTAAATGCAGGCACTGGCAGCAGCACAGTGTCAAGTGACTTTTGATCTATCTGAAATGTCTTTTGGGCTAAACTCAATCGTCAACGGGCTAACTCCAAGTGTCTATTGTGTATTGACAGGCACGGGAGCTGGTGCGATCCTAAACGTAGGCACTGGCAGGGGCACTGTGTCAAATGACTTGAGATCTATCTGAAATGTCCTACAGGCTAAGCCCAATTGCCGCCCAATTGTCAATGGGCTAACTGCAAGTGCCTATTTTGTATTGACAGGCATGGGAGCTGGTGCGATTCTAAACATAGGCACTGGCAGGGGCACAGTGTCAAATGACATGAGATCTATCTGAAATGTCCTACTGGCTAAACCCTATTGGCAATGGGCTAATTCCAAGAGTCTACTGTGTATTTACAGGCACGGGAGCTTTTGAGATCATAAACGTTGGCACTGGCAGGGGCACAACATCGAATGACTTGGAATCTATCTGAAATGTCCTACGGGCTAAACCCAATTGTCTATGGGCTAAACCCAAGTGTCTATTGTGTATTTACAGGCATGGGACTGGCGCGATCCTAAATGTAGGCACTGGCAGGGGCACAGGGTCAAATGACTTGAGATCTATCTGAAATGTCCTACGGGCTAAACCCAATTGTCTATGGGCTAAACCCAACACCATTGACCATAGAGAATCTCCTACGGGCTAAAGACTCTAGTCCTATATACTAAGCGGCATAGAGTCTGTTTGTTTGTTTGTTTTGGTTTGTGGGTTTGGTGGGGTGTGTGGGGGGGGGGTGTGGGGGGTGTGTTTGGGTGGGGTGGGGGGGGGTGGCGTGTTTTGGCTTTCACAAGGTCAAGCCTTCCAAGTTCGGCAGCCGCAGCTCCGTGAGTTGACAGATACCAACGGAACCGATCCGATCCGGCTAAGGTTGTTCTAACGTTGGATGAATTGGGGGCGCTCAGAAAACAAGGGTCGATTGGGCGGCGACAACTTTTTTGGCCTTTCAACGTCGCCTTGTGATCATGTACCCCAACGCGAATATCGTAGTTCTATCATTCCAACTCATCCCACGTCGTCGTGTCAGGACTACACGGTGACGACCCTGCTGCTGCTGATGGTGGAGCAGTTCGTCTATCCCTTCACCTACCTGTATCACTTCACGGCGGCCACCTGCTGGCTGGACCTCTACGAGCGATACGGCATCATCGGCGCCTACACTCTGGGAAAGAAGAGCGCACTCAAGGAGGACCCCAACGTTGGAGAGGGAATCAAGGGCGCCGTACAGTTCCTCAGGGTGGGTGTTGGGCTGGGCATGTGACTGTCGTACAGAGATTGCGATGGGTTTTAGTGAAGTCTTCAGCTTGGGGTTTACCGACTGTTTGACTGAGAGCCTAGGTACCATTTGATCCTTAAGACCAAGATCTTGATAGTACACATTTCAAACGTTCTCTTTCGATTCGCTCTCAATTCGTTGTTATTTCGTTGTGCCTAGTTCAAAAAAATCGCTTTACACATGTACCTACATTAACATACATGTAGGTACCTATACCTTCATCAAGACCAAAAAAGTTGAACTGATATTGACTCCGACAGGACTTGGACACAGAGGCCGGCCCACGGCCGCTAAGTAAGTGGAGAAGTGTGCCCAACTGCCGTGTCAGCCCTTCGGACGTCGTGTCGCTCTAACGGAATTGGCCAATTGCGCATGACCCAAGTTCAAACTCGGGGCTTCTTTGACTAATGGTTGTGCAGTCACCGCCGCCGCCACTGCCATATTCTGTTGTCTACATGGACCTGCATTTACTGGGGCTTTCCATACTCCGCTCTCCCTACTCGCTGTGTGCGTAACCGTCTGCGTGTGCAGTGGCAAAACGCGAAACGGCATAATCTAGCAATTCCAAAATAACAGCTTATTCCGACTTCAGGCGCTGCCCGATGACGAGAAGTTCCACGATCGGGGTCCGCAGGGGCCGCCGTCGGCCGTCAGCGCCCGTCGCTCCTTCAGCTTCCTGCGACGGCGCACCAACGCCGGCGGCGGTAGTACCAGCAGCAGCAAGAAGAGTCGCGGCTCCTCCAAGAACCCAGCCAAGTCGATTCTCAAGCGCATACGCCAGTCCAGTCCCTCCTCCCAGGACTTGGACTTGTCTCCTGGCCCGCTGGAGGTCGCCCTGCCTCAAGCTGCGGAGTTCTCCGAGCGCAACGGCGGGAGCAGCATCGGAGCGGCGTCGCCCTCCCCCCTGATCGTAGTCTCCCCCGCCCAGTACCGCAAGCGGCCCGGCAGTAATCAGAAGTCGCCGGGGGAGCAGTCGAGCAACAACCACAGCCGGAAATACGCCATCGACTTGCCGGTCCGCTACCGGGACGGTGTGACCACAATCCGCCTGGAGGAGCCCTCGCCCTCGCCGCCGGCCGTCCATCGGCCGCAGCAGCAGCAGAGGGAGCGCCAGATCTCCTTCAGTCTGGACGATGAACAACAGCAGCACGATCCCATCAACTGCATCTGCTGCAACGATGCCAACAGTCTGACGGTCGACTTGGACGCCGTTTGAGGTGTGTTCGACAGCGCCGATTGACCGTATTGGTTCTTCGGGTATATCCAGTGGCTGGCGCGCGACTGTGATTCGTTCGGTTGGTGCGCTCGTTTTTTCGCGCGTGCGTTGTCGCCCCACACCAGTGATGCCCACCAATATTGTGAAACAATCCCAGCAGTCAGACATGGTACCTGATATTGGTTGAGTGTTATTGTACCATTGTACAGTTCATAGAGTGCGTTGGAGCCTACAGTTGTTTGTCTGTGTCACACCCGCGCGAGGTGCATGCAACCCTATTTTGACGGCTTCACAGCTACAATATACGCTGAACGAGAGACCAACAATGGGCCTCGCCCTCAAGAACAGTTGCTAGGGACATCACACCGGAGTATGCAATACACTAGACGGTTGGACTCCGAACACTTTGTTTTGTGGGTGGTAAGCGGCGTGTTGTCTTAGCTTGTTCGCTGAATAACCGACGAACGTGCAACATCGTGAATCGGCGCTCATGAGCCAATTCACAAACAGATTCGAGACGGTTGCCACAGTCCTGATCCTACGTAAGACTTGTATACCAGAGGCGTACATCTACATAATATTAGTCACAACAGGACATCTCCCGTCGCTCGACATACAGTACTTGACTGCAATGACGATGCTAAACTCTGAAATGAAACACTTCGAACATTTGTGGATTCTGCCTGTCGCCAATCTGGGCTTCATTCCCGTCTCAATGTTCCTATGGTGGGGCTCAACTTGTCTTAATGTGATAAATAACCCAAATTGAAGGCAGTGTACGTCATTCCTCTCTCGATTTGCAGCTACGTTGTTGCGACACTAATTTCAAGAAACGCTTCGCCGTTCTTCCCGTTGATAAGGTGGGGCACAACAGCCTTCTTACAAAGTCGTCAGCTACCGTATTCTGCTATAATAGACCAACACTTCCAATAGACGACAATGTGAGATTCCACTACTACCTACCAAGCACAGAAACGGAGCAGAATGACAGCTATATATTTTTGATCTGACTGTTGCATAACGCTTACTGTTTTATTCCACGGCTTTGTCTTGCATGATCATTGAGACTGCGCCAAGAAAAATTTTTGTTTTCAATACTTGATTAAAATTTTTAGAATGTTAAGTAATTACAATTAACTTTAAAATTTATTTTTAGTCTACTTTAGCTACTACTTTGTCTTTTATTAGAGTACAAAGTTAAAAAATAGTTTAAGCTCGATGTGTGTCAATTCATAAATAGAGTTCTTCGAATTGAATAAGTCATTGTGCTATCCCAGTGAATAGACGGACACATTTCAATAAAAACGATGCTTTCTAACGAATACTTTCCAATAGAATAAGCCCTTTCCAATAGACGACACTTTCTGATAGAACAACAAGAAGTCGGTAAGTTTGTATTCTTCAATGTACATTCAGTGCCTGCGGCCAGATGATCCCAGAAAGGTACTTCTTCAGTATCTGCCTGAATCTGGCCGCCATCACATGTGAGCTACAGTATGTAGTCACACTCACTACATGGAATTCTTACTCTTTGGTTCAATAGCAATTCAGTGGCCCTTCAAATGCTGTGCAGGAGAGCAATCGTTTACCGACTTTTCGAGGCAATTCCACCAGTGTCGGGTAGGCTCAAAGAAGTGCTTTTCAAGGGCGCCCTGCTGTTTGACGACCTTGCGTGCGTGGTGGCCTTGCCTGCCTTGTTGGTCACTGCCAGTGCTGAGGTTGGCCCCATAGGTTCTTTCGTGCAAAGATTTTCGGCAGCTAATTGATAGATCAATCAATATTTCGGGTAAATAAGTGTTTGTTTCAGTACATCGATAACCAGCTGTTGCACCAGACGGCCGCGTGCACAATGTTCATCGCAATTTTTGTGATACAATTTTGTGACTGCGTTCTAAGCACTCCTTTACGACCAATCCTCCATCCTATTGTGTTCCTCATTCGATGGGGTCTCTTCTTCGCCAACGTTGTCGCCTTTAGCCTCTGTGAGTGGCGAAGCATGTCTAAGATTCTACTACTTGCGTAAAACCTCCAATAACCTACAGATTGGAGAAAACTAGAGTGAGATGACATTCCCTTTCAATTCATATTTATGGAGAATGGTCGTTTCGACACGGTGATGACAGCTGAATCTTTCCAACTTGTTTCGAATCCTTCATCAGGAGTATCAGATACTGATGCAAACGGTCCCATGGAATCACATGTGCAAAAGGAATACCTATGCTTTATGACGCTAATGCGCATATTGTGATGCCACTGATTATCGTCGCGTTTGCCTCAGTAACATTTTTACGTTAGTCGTTGTCCGTTACCTCTGACGGAAGATCCGATACTTTCGAAATACCTAAAGTCTGTTTCAAAATAAAGTGAACTGGAGGTTTTTTGCAGAAATCTTGCACCTGTTTAAAGGAATGTGACATTGTTTGGCGGCAGTCGATAGTGGTACAGGTCTAGCGTTGGTGCGTGTTTATCTCGCGATAATCACGCAACACCCACAAAAATTACGCTCCGTGGAAAAAAATCGACATTTTCGTGCATGAGCGATTTGCGCCGTTCTAAGTGAAAATTGTAAAGGGACATGTAGTTAGTAAGCGTACAAAGTTTGGCTGTTCTAGGTCAACGCACTAAAAAGTTACAACAATTCTCCCGACCCCTACTTTTTCAAATCCTTAAGGAATTTTGAAAAGCGCCGAAAAAAACTGGCACTTTTTAATATCTCACGAACGCCTCGTCCGATCTTAGTGATTTTTGAACCACACATGTAGGACACTTGTAAGTACCTGTGTACTGAATGGGAGCTCAGTCGCTTGTCGTGTGGTAAAGATACAGGCCGTCAAATCTGATGGTGCAAAAATCGGAACGACTGAGCAAGCGAATGAATGAAAAATAAGCTATCGAATAAACAAACGGGGAATAGCAGATGTTGAAGGGAACACGTTGACCATCCGAACCCAACTGGAATGAAATTGGTGGGCCACTTATGTCGCGAATAGCAGTGGTTAGATGTGCAGCTCAAATTCGCCGAGTGTGGTATGATAGCAGGAGTAGTCTTGCTTTGCTAATAATTTGTGCGCCACACAACCGATCCAAATGAAACTTGGCGACAGTGTAAGGGAGGCCAGTGTCTAAGCAGCGCACTCACCAAAGCGCAGCCCAATCTTCCAAGATGGCCAGTTCGCGGTCAGTTCACTTTTTCTCGCCATCGTACATTGGTGACCCATAGCTTTACCACACGACAAGCGACTGAGCTCCCCTTCAGTACACAGGTACTTACAGGTGTCCTACATGTGTGGTTCAAAAATCACTAAGATCGGACGAGGCGTTCGTGAGATATTAAAAAGTGCCAGTTTTTTCGGCGCTTTTCAAAATTCCTTAAGGATTTGAAAAAGTAGGGGTCGGGAGAATTGTTGTAACTTTTTAGTGCGTTGACCTAAAACAGCCAAACTTTGTACGCTTACTAAGGACATGTCCCTTTACAATTTGCACTTAGAACGGCGCAAATCGCTCATGCCACGAAAATGTCGATTTTATTCACGGAGCGTAATTTTTGTGCGTGCGTGTTGCGTGATTACCGCGAGATAAACACGCACCAACGCTAGACCTGTACCACTATCGACTGCCACCAAACAATGTCACATTCCTTTAAACAGGTGCAAGATTTCTGCAAAAAACCTCCAGTTCACTTTATTTTGAAACAGACTTTAGTACCTTACAGCTACATTCGAGTGTCCGAATATATTAGGGTCCGTACACTCTGTATTTTATAGGTGTCGGTATGACAGCGTACATTTTCACTGGTGATTTTCCAACTCACGACTGGGCGAACACAACCGACAGGACAGTTCGCATGAACACTGGAGAACTCACCGTTGTAGGCAGCACTGTGAGTTCTGTCTCTCTTCCAAGTGCTTGTACATGTGTACTGTACATACAGAGTGACCAACGGTGGGTTTGGCAAGTCTATTTGTCAACTCTGCTGAGACTCAGGCAATAAACTTGCGAAATCCAAGGAATGACAAACATCACGTGCCGCTTAGAGCGACGGCTAGATTTTACAAAAGCTTCTCATCGGGTTGAGCGCGTCAGCGCTCAACCCAATTTGTTCGGCCGGGGGCCAGTGCGCCTCCGGGGACTATGGGTTAGTACTACGTCATATAGGTAGACATAACCGATCGGGCTGAAATTTTCACCTTAGTTGTTCATAGTAACAAGAAGTATTGTGCTAAAATTTTAGCCCGATCGGTTGTGTGGTTCCTGAGATATTAAATGAAAACTGTCGAAATTTTCATCAATCTTCGTCTGATTGCCATGTTTTCGGCCTCGTTCTCGCGAACGGTAGTAGGTAGGAGAGCGGTTGATGGCTCGTTACAACCGCCTACTAATCGGATTTTTTATGTTAAAAAATCAACGGGATCGGTTAAGTGTTGCGGCCGTGGGGCCCGATCAAAAAAATGGCCGAAATTTTGGCAAAGTCCCACTCAAGACGGCCGAGCTCTACTGGTGCATGCTGGGGCGCCAATCGAAGTGATCCACCCAAGACCACCATAGGGCGATTAAATGTGTAGAACATTTCATCTTCCCAGGTTGTACGGTTCCTGAGATATGAAGGACCAAAGGTCGGAATCGGTACGCATCCGGGGCTCGGCTCTAGACGGCCGAGCTCTGGTGGTGCAAGGTAGGGCCCCAATCGAAGTGATCCACCCAAGACCACCATAGGGCGATTAAATGTGTAGAACATTTCATCTTCCCAGGTTGTACGGTTCCTGAGATATGGAGGACCAAACGTCGGAATCGGTACGCATCCAGGGCTCGGCTCTAGATGGCCGAGCTCTGGTGGTGCAAGTTAGGGCCCCAATCGAAGTGATCCACCCAAGACCACCATAGGGCGATTAAATGTGTAGAACATTTCATCTTCCTAGGTTGTACGGTTCCTGAGATATGGAGGACCAAAGGTCGGAATCGGTACGCATCCCGGGCTCGGCTCAAGACGGCCGAGCTCTACTGGTGCATGCTGGGCCGCCAGTCGATGCAATCTACCAAAGAACACCATAGGGCGAACTAAAGTGTAAAACATTTCATCTTTCTAGGTTGCATGGTTCTTGAGATATGGGTGCACAAAGGTTGGAACCAGTACAGTATGACATTATGACGAAGCCGTAAAATTTGTATAGTCGATGTCGAAATGAACTGTAGAGTGGTGATATGTATTGGAGGTGTTGAGAGAGTGGACTCTAGAAGGGTGGTGGATGACAGAATGACAATATGACGAAATCGTAAATTCGTATAGTCAATGTCGAAATGAACTGTAGAGTGGTGATATGTATTGGAGGTGTTGTGGGTGGACTCCAGAAGGGTGGTGGGTGACAGAATGACGTTATGACGAAATCGTAATTCGTATAGTCGTATAGCTGTCTGTGCATCCAACCTCCTGTGGCCAGACCTGTCTGTGCATCCAACCTCCTGAGGCCAGACCTGTCTGTGCATCCAACCTCCTGTGGCCAGACCTGTCTGTGCATCCAACCTCCTGTGGCCAGACCTGTCTGTGCATCCAACCTCCTGTGGCCAGACCTGTCTGTGCATCCAACCTCCTGTGGCCAGACCTGTCTGTGCATCCAACCTCCTGTGGCCAGACCTGTCTGTGCATCCAACCTCCTGAGGCCAGACCTGTCTGTGCATCCAACCTCCTGTGGCCAGACCTGTCTGTGCATCCAACCTCCTGTGGCCAGACCTGTCTGTGCATCCAACCTCCTGTGGCCAGACCTGTCTGTGCATCCAACCTCCTGTGGCCAGACCTGTCTGTGCATCCAACCTCCTGTGGCCAGACCTGTCTGTGCATCCAACCTCCTGTGGCCAGACCTGTCTGTGCATCCAACCTCCTGTGGCCAGACCTGTCTGTGCATCCAACCTCCTGTGGCCAGACCTGTCTGTGCATCCAACCTCCTGTGGCCAGACCTGTCTGTGCATCCAACCTCCTGTGGCCAGACCTGTCTGTGCATCCAACCTCCTGTGGCCAGACCTGTCCGTGTCCCCACACCTACAACAGCAATCCTTTCAAAGCAGACCTGTCTATGTCACCTCTCAGCAAACCTGCTCTATGCCCCCCCCCCCCCTGAAGGTGTCCACTTTGTGGACATGGACAGGGTGTGTATTTCAGGAAAGTTCCCCCCTGCTGGGGGGTAAGGACAGGTGAATTTGTTCGTCCTTATGAAGACTGATGATGAACAGGCTGTGTATCTCAGATGACTTCGGGCCCTCTACTACACGGACAAATTCAGCGTGCTCTGTATATGGGTGCCCAACTCTCACTAAATTATGAGTCTCTGTGTTTGTCGTTTGTGTACTTACTGCAAGCAAATCGCTTACCCATCAGTAGTGCAGAATGTGCATTTACCAACGTTAATACCTCCAGAAGCTCTGTTAGCAGGTGAAGCCATCTACTTGCGTGCATGGCTGAGCGGTCAACGTGGGAGTTAGCCATGGGGTCTGTCACCCTTGCGTACGTTGCACTGAGTGCGGACATTGTGTTGTGTGAGATGCGGTGGCAGGCACTGAAGCCACACACGTGTGTTGATAGTGGTAGAGTGCGTTTGCCGCATGTACGTTGTGCGTACGTGATAAGCTTCGTGCGCGTGAACAGAGCACGCTGAATTTGTCCGTGTAGTAGAGGGCCCGAAGTCATCTGAGATACACAGCCTGTTCATCATCAGTCTTCATAAGGACGAACAAATTCACCTGTCCTTACCCCCCAGCAGGGGGGAACTTTCCTGAATAGGAGTATTCGATTAACGGTCCTATAGAAGTATTCTGCAGCACTACTACGCCTTGATATTCTGGTCGCTGTCGGAGTGGGTGATGGTCACTATAATGGGCTGCCACTCCTTCACTTACATCCATGAATTCTCCAAGTTCAACATCGTCAAGCCTGCCCTCCTGTGGGCCCACCCTTCAAGCTCGGTATGTACATATTTCTCTGTTAGGGCATGAGGCATGCCTGCAGGCATAAAACATGAGCAACACCATGACACGTGTTTAGAACCAGTCCGGCCAAGGGGCTCTGCAGAAACCGACAACAGCGGTGGCTCAGCGACGGCGACTTTTCAGTAAAAGAGCCACGGTCACTGACAGCAGTCCCAGCAACCCCAGCGGTGCACCACAAGACATGAATGCTTGGCCTGAGGTTACTATTTCCAGGCTGTAATGATGGCAGTTTCCAATGGAAACTGGGTAAGCACAGGTACTACTAGTTTCGATAATGTGGGTAAGCGAAAATCTGGGTAGTGGAACTGGGCATGGCGAATTATGGGAAATAAATAACTGAGTAATACTTGGTATACCCAGTGAAAATAAACTGGGTAAAATTTTAGTATGTATGTAAGTGCTTACCCAGTTTTGAGGTACCATCACCATTACAGGAGCGCTGGGTTGGTTCTAGAGAAACGGTGAAAGTGACTCGAAGGCGAGAGAACAGTGCCACTTACATATCTGACAGTAATGCTGGCGTGCTTTCATGCTGATCTATACTCGTCATTCGCTAACAGTGATGTACACAATTTGGTATTTGTGTCGTGGTTCAAAATTGTATGAGACTTCCGGTGCATATAACGCTTTTACTTAAGACACTTTTGACGAGAATTTGGAGCTCGTCAGAGTAGGTGAGGTGACTCAAGCGGTTGTGCATGTACTTAGGCTGCTGCTGTTGACTCGACGGGCTCGCACGGCGGAAGTAAACACACATCTCTCGTGGGTAGCATGCATGGTGCTTGCCGCGTTCGTTTTGAAGGGCGCCTGTTTGTTTGTAGACATGCCGCTCCGTGCTGTTTACGTGCGGGCGCACCGACCAAACGGAGAGCGAGGTGCTATAGACTGTCGGTGACCGAGCGAATGAGCGTATGCATAGAAAGTTCAGTCGTCAGCAGTTCCGCTGAAAAATCGACGAAAGCTCCGCCATACAATGTATGTACATACATGTAGCGGCATTGGCACCTGCGTTGCGAACTCGTTGCCGTCCAACGCTACACAAAGTCACATTGGGTAAGTAAAGGAACGAGCGAAACGTTTGTTTGAAACGAGCGCTGCGTTGTGTCTGCTTTAAATTGAGAAAGACTTGCCCTATCTGCACCTATAGAAGGGCCCCTTTGTCGTCGCGGCAACTGCCGTCGCTCTGTCCGCCGCTGACAACAGCGCACGCGAAGCTCACACACTCTTCCGTGCAACGAAACGACGGCCGAGTCGTGTAAATAACTCAGAATGGGATCTTTCAAGCATTTGTGGCTTCTACCAGTGGCAAACCTATTCTTCATTCCGATCTCGCTGTTCCTGTGGTGAGGCCTTGTCTAACTCACGCGGCTAACTGTTAATCCCATGATCTCGTTAATTGCAGCTACATTGTTGCCACACTGATTTCAAAGAACGTCTCGCCGTTCTTCCCAATGATAAGGTACTGGCATAACGTTTTGGTTTTCAATGCAACAAGCGACGTCCCGACTTGGCTACAATTCATTTAGCGCTTGCGGTCAACTAATCCCTGAAAGATACGTCTTCACTATCTGCCTTAATCTGGCCTCTGTCACAAGTTGGTTGGTTGCGGGATGCGCTGTATGGCAAATTGGCAAAGCAGCTGAAAAAGATTCAACTTTTCAGTACTTTGCCAAGCGGTGTACAAGCGAGCCATCACTCGCCGACTTCTAGCAGAAATTCCTCCGATCTCAGGAACTTTCAAGCGGCTTCTGCTGAAGTGTGTCCTGCTGTGTAATGACATCTCTTGGCTGGTGGCCTTGCCTGGTCTGGTCATCACTGCTAATGCTGAGGTTGGCGTTGAATCAGGCGAAGGAGAATCCATTTTATTCACCGAGTTTTTCCGAAACAGCGCCCCGGGGCGCTTACTAGGTTTTGGCACTTCCGACGAGAGCAAACTGGAACCAAATTATCGCCCCGGGGCGCTTTATTGGAAAGTCTAATCTAATGCCTTTTCGGCACTTTCACAGAATACTTAGCTTGTGCTCAACAGAATCAGTAAATACTCAGTAAATACCGGTGATGCATAACTGAATTTACTATGTTTAATACATAATTGGTATTCATAGTGCTTGAATTCTCTTATGAAATGAAGAAGCCAGACTCAACTAGAGCGCCGAGACACCCATTTTCCTTGTGACTGACTGCGACAAGACCGCAAAAATGCACGCTTTGTTCAAAGAACCTTTCCTCCAAGCGCTCCGGGGCGCTTATTTGGAAAGGCATGCCAAATGAGCGCCCGGGGGCGCTGGTTTGGGGGGGGGGCGCTTTTTCGGAAAACTCGGTACCTTCGTGTGCAAACTGGGTAAAGCGCGTTCTGTAGTGCAACAAACGAAAGCAGGTACATGCAGTGAGTACTGTATGTACATACTGTGTATACTGTACTGCAAGTATTTCGCACGCGCGATGCCAGTTTCCATGTGTCATGTTCGCAAACGCCCCTCTTCAGTACATCGACAACGCGCCGCTGCACAACACGGCCGCCTTCGTGGCGTTTACGTCCATCTTCATCATGCAGTTCTACGACACAGTCGTCAGCACCGTCCTGCGACCCATACTCCGCCTATGGATGGTTCTTCTCCGCTGGCTTCTCTTCCTGGCCAGCGTCGTCGCCTTCGGCCTTTGTGAGTGGCGCCATGTACACAGAGAAGCATTGTGTTTCAAGTTCCAGCCATGAATTTCTCAGTTGCCGCGACGACAGTCTACGTCCAGAAGACGCGCAGCTTTTCAAAATCCAACCTGACCAATACAACCTCTGGAGTGGTTCGAATGAACACTGGCCACCGCGTCGTTGTGGGCAGCTCTGTGAGTTCTGCACCCCCCACCTATGTACATTGTTGCATATTGCATGGCTCGCATGTGTCGTGTATAGGTCGCTGCAGATGAAGGAGTCAGAACTGAACAGAATGGTCCTATTGCAGCGCTACTACGCTTTGATTGCCTGGTCACTGTCAGAGTGGGTGATGGTGTGCATAATGGGCATCTACTTCTTCACCTACATCTATGAATTCTCCAAGTTCAACGTGATCAAACCTGTGTTGGTGTGGAAGGAATCCAATGAGAAAGCGGCGGATGAGGAGAAGACGTGTAGCGATGACCCGCTGCTGCTCAGGAGCAATGGAAACGTCATCTGAACTATGTACTACAGATAAACTAGACATATGTTCCCTAAGTTAAACCTGTGTATGTACCTTTAAGTATGTACGTGTTTATTTTGCTGTTCTGCTTCTGCTCTTCATCTGCAGACGGATATCGCCAATTATCGTATGTATTCTTGGTTCAGTTCCGTATTGCTGCCTCCTCAAGAAGGTGGGACAATGCAGATAACGGAGAAGATTATTGGTGGGAATAATGACCGTGACGTGCTGAAATATCAGCGCTCTGCCGCCCATTCGCTGTATTTGAACCTCGGCTACACTTACGTACAACCGACTGCCTCTAATATACATACTCACACCCAGCTACAAGTATGTATGTGCACGGTCGTTTCCCTCTCGGTATGCGCCGAGCGGCGTGGCAGAGGAGGGAAAGACTATATGCCAAAGTTTAAAATTGCGCCAATGCAAATTTGAGAGGGTACGTTCCTCTGGAATGTGGCCTAATTGCCACCGGAGCCTGCAACACTCAAACACGACACCGAGCAATTATACCGCGTCACCTCTTTGTCGCCAGACAAAGGGGCGACCTGCATAAAAGGGGGAGGGATCTAATTTTCTTACTCCTGTAGAGAGGAACCCTTGACCGACCAAAGTCAAGAAGAAAAGACGAAGCCAGGACGGCGACTCTCCCCCACTGAGGTCTCGAAAACCCGGTCCGATCCCCCTGGGAACTGGATTCAACGTGTTAGGAACGTAGGTCCTTACAACCCTGCTTCTGCTTCTACTGCTGTTGTGATCAGAAGACAATCCCATTATCACTACAAGAGTGGGGATTACCCCAAGCGAAAGAGGAAGACAACCAGGCCCAAACGCTTCTTGTCAGGACGGTGAGAACGAGAACTTGTAGGTCGACCTCTGGCGACTCTCAAGTCACAGGGGGCTGGTTGGCTTTCTAACGTCGTAAGCTCAGGAAGTTGAGGAGGTTTCGGAGTCAGATTTAGTGCTACCGGTTGGGCGATCGACCCAATCCTTGGGAGGCAGGAGTCCTAGCTGCCGAACGCCCTTGCAGTGGTGTCCCCGGACGTGCCTTGACTTTTATTTTGGGCACCAACTTGCTAATATTTTTTTTCGTGTCACCCCTTGCAGTGGTGACTCGGCCTTTGATTTTGGACGTGATAATTTTCAAATAGTGGCGTTTAGGGCGTCGCTTGGCGACACCTTCGCGAGTTTATAGTCAGCTAAATTGGTTGAACGAGTGGCGGATTTGCGGTCCGGCATTTTGTTCTCTCAGGCGCTGTTTGCACGGCACTGTGAGAATATCCTGTCTGACTAAAATTTCGCCTACCAGGCGGGGAAATAACTCCGCTGACTAATTTTGCTGAACGGAGTTATTTGGTTCGAACTTTCTGCGTTCTCAGGCGTGGTTTTCAACCGCACTGTGAAGGTAGAGAATTTCGGACAGAATAAAGGTGAAATTGTGCTTGGTTTTCTGCGTTCTCAGGCGTGGTTTTCAACCGCACTGTGAAGGTAGAGAATTTGGGCAAACGAAGTGAAAGTTGCTGGTTTTCTGCAATCTCAGGCGTGGTTCGTAGCCGCACTGGGAGAGTAGAAAACACCTGCTAAAGTGCTACTGTGAATCCGGTTTTCTGCGATCTCAGGCGTGGTTTCTAACTTCACTGGGAGAGTAGAGAATCGCCGGATTGATAAATTGACAGTGTGTTCGGGTATCTGCGATCTCAGGCGTGGTTTTCAACCTCACTGGGAGAGTAGATAGCCGGGAATTCCCTCCAAACAGACTGAGCTTGAGACAGCCCTGTGTGACGGGGCGTGAGAGCTTCCGCTTGTTCCGCGGTGGTTCTCTGAGTGCAGTTTGCGTCCGCACGGCTTGTGTGAGTGCGGCGCGAAGGAGAGCTATACGTGTAGCCTAACGAGAGTGGCGTTTAACCGAGCGCCGATACTTAGAAGTGCTACCATGTCGTTACGCGGCGGCAGAACTTCAGAACTGGAAGGCGGCAGTCATGCCACTTCTAGGCAGAATCCTGAAATGGTAGAACCAGAACTGGAGGGCGGCAGTAATGCCACTTCTAGGCAGAATCCTGAAATGGTAGAGCAACAACTGGAAGGCGGCAGTCATGCCACTTCTAGGCACAATCTTGGAATAGAATCGCAATTCGGAGGCGGCGATAACGTCACTCTGGATGAGAATAGTACTGGAGTGCAGCAAATTCCAGACCAAAGCCGCGCAGGGCTGGCGGCAAAACTGCGTGAATTTCTAGATCAAATTGGTATGACGGCGAATCAGCTAGCTGGTTTGATTGCAGACGATCCCACGTATTATTTGTCAGACGACGCTGAGAGGGAGGGCGGCTTACGGCCACCGACCGAACAACGTCCCCAACAGCCCAAAGTGACGTTGGCAGGAAGCCAAAACTCAAATAGAGCAATTGAGTCGTTGACGCGTGACGCAAGAAGGGAGGGCGGCCTTCAGCCACCGAACGGGCAGCGTCACAGTCAGTCTGAGTTGTTGGCTCAGGCGAATACTGACGACGTGCGTCAGCAGATTACTGATAGTCGCTGGCAACGGAAGTTACAGCGAAAAGATTACCAGGGACGAGTAGATCCAACGATAGCGGCCACGCTGCCGGCGACTGCGCTGGCAGGCGAACCGGCCGTTTTGGTGACCGATATTGATAAAATGAAAGAGCAATGTGACCAAGCAGTTGCTTATTATAAGACGGAAATTGATGTGTTGCGGCGCGAGTTGACAATAGCCCGCAATCAGCAATGTAGTTCTGGGCGTTCCACCACGGATCACCAGAGCGAGTCTACTAAGTCTAAGAGTGCACACTCTACAAAGTCTTGCGGCACCCGCGCCGGCAGTGCCGAAGTTGATGGCGCGGACGCCGACGGCGCCCAATCAGGCGGAGGCGCCAACCAAGATGGCACTTCGCGAAAGACTAAACCTAAACGTTTGAGGTCACACAAACATGACCTCCAGAAGTCCATCGATGCTAGAATTGAACAATATATGCAAGAAAGGTTGGATACCCAGCCTATATATGGGGACGCTATGCGTAGTATGCCCCAAGTGTTGCGAGAATGTAGCGCTAGAACTATGTCGAGTCAGGCGACTTTTCCAGTCACTGGCTACTCAGTATTGAACCCAAAATTCTTGACGAAATCGATGCTAAATCAAGCGGTCGATGACGACAATTATTATTGGAATCCTCGGGACCGATATTTGCCAACTTTGTTCACCGAGGAAAGGGAAATTAACGGTACATACCCTCAGGAAGACGACGGTATTACCGGTGGCAGACGGCTAGCAGCAGGCGACAAGCGGTCGCCAAAGCACTTTTCCAGTGCGACGACAGATCGCACCTTTGAAGACTTCATTCGCGAAGTCATGCTACACTTCTACCACATCAATTTGAATCCGTTGCATTGGACGGAGATGTTCCATTCACTGCTCAGAGGGCAGGCGAATGACTATATGCACACGGTTTGTGACGACTACAAACGGCTCTGTTTTCAACGGGCTGTGATAGAGTTGGGCAAAATGCTCGATCCATTGCCAACTGGAGATGAGATCCAGATGGATCTCAATTCCCTAATGTGGGACGGTACTTATGAAGGCATAAGTACGCTGGAAAGGGAGATCCGGCAGTGCATTCGGCGAATGCCGGAGGCGCGGACGGGAATAAGCACCTGTGAGGAGCAGGGCGCTGCCATATTCCTGAGCCGCCTTCCGACAAAGTGGCGCGAAGATATTCGGCGCAATTCTAGAATGCACCACGTGCGGTCATACGCACAAATGGCCAGGGAAAAGTTCAAAGAGGCCCTCAGAGACCTCGAACAGGAGTACATAAGTAAGAAGACTCAAGAATGTCTTGAGAAAATCGGGTCAGATTGTACTGGTGGTAAAGTCAACCCGGTCACAGGCAGGCCCATTCTGCCTAAATCGGTTCGGAAAGAAATGCGGCGGGCTGCCAAATATAGTGATCCAGAACCAGCTAAAGTTGATGATGAACAGCAGGGCGACTACTTGTCACCTGTTGAAGAGTACGATGACGACGAACAGCAGGGCGGCTCTACGTCACCTGTTGAAGAATCTGACGATGATGAACAGCAGGGCGGCCATACGTCACCTGTTGGAGAATCTGATGATGAACAGTCTGGCAACGGCGCTGCCACCGTCGTTACTATTAGTCACTTGCAGAGAGCCAAGTGAGTCCAGGTGCCTAATTTCTGTTACCTGGTGTACATGTAACTTTGTACTATCTAATGTGTACGACGGGCGGCGAAACTAACATGCCTTCTGGCGAGCGTGGCTGAATGCTGTGTTTTGAGTCTGGGCAGCCATCAGGGTCACCAGAGAATTAATAAAATTAGAATTTGAAAATTCTGGAAATTGTGAATCGGCAGGTTCTCAGGAATGACGAAGTCGAATTGACGAAAACCGGAATATCGTCGACTTCACCTTTCATCCCTACCGCCACTCTAATAAGAGTGACACACCAGCCGATCCACCAATCGGTTACGGGTAAAAACTTCTGGGTGAGAAGCCAGCCCCTGACCGACCAACAGCATCCAGGCGCTGCCCTTGCATGACTCAACGCCCCCAAAGGATCGTCACTAATTCACGACGATTTTCGCCAACTTCCACTTCTACTACCAGTGGCGGTTACAGCATGCGGCTCAGATGTGCGAGGGCACGCACAGTTGGCTTGATTGAGTTGAGTGAACCGATATTTAGCCAAACCGATATATCCGAGTTGAAGTTCAACCGATTTCGCCTCTCGTACATTTGTGCGAGCATTTTGAAGTTGAATGCGGAGGTCGGCAACCTTTGTGGCGCTGCCTAGGCACGCAAAGGGCGCTGACTAACCGTGTTTTGTTGAGGCCCTATTTTACCGCTTGCTGGGAAAACAGTTGGATACAGTTGGTGGCGGTCGCATGATCACATCAACGTGCTTTGTCCATGTTGCGCTGCCCCGAGCAA